>JAOTRH010154953.1:0-13108 GCA_034768845.1 Heliamphora exappendiculata | reverse complement strand
TCAGACAATTGATGATTGAAAAAGATTTCCAATCCTGGCAGCTTTTGGTTGGTCTCTTCGTCGATCCATGGCTCTGGAAAGCCACAATATGGAAAGTCTTCTCCTTCCTTGACGAAGTATCCATTGAGTGTCCCAAAATAGCTAGCCTTTTGTCCCTTTCTAGGCCCCTCCATATCTTCCTCTGTTGGCTTATACCCAAGACCGAAATGATGTGAAGTTGGCAATACTTGTATGGGTTCTGAGATCCCCTGCTGTTTACGCCCTAACCCCATGCCAGGGAAGAAGGATAGTTTCCTCATCATCATTAAAGCTTATGGGTTGATGTACCTTTCTTCTTCATTCATCAGTGTCTGAACAGTCTTTGCTTCATCAAACTGAAAGCCGCTAAGCAACACGTCGTCTTCATTATGCTGTACTTCTAACAGAGTTGCGTCCTTTTCTCCTTTCGGGGGGTGAATACTGTCCTCTCCCTGAATGGTCATCACTGTCCCATTCTTTATCAATTTTAGCTTCTGGTGAAGGGTAGAAGGTACCGACTGAACATTCGGATCATGTAGCCACAGCCAGCCTAGCAGCAAATTAAAGGGCGCCGGCACGTATAACACGTGAAACTTGACTGATATCTCCAGCGGGCCTACTAAAATAGCGAACGTCACCAATCCTAGTACATCCCTTCTTGTGTTATCATAAGCTTGCACCCCTTGATTGTAGGGAGTGAACTGGTCTAACCTCATTCCTAAGCAGACGGCCGTTCTCAGTGGGCAGACATTCAAAGCAGATCCGTTGTTAATTAGGGTCACTAGGACCCATTTTCCAAGCACTTGACGGTGATGTGAAGCGGCTTATTGTGGCTTCTTCCCTCAGCAGGCAGATCTTTATCAGAAAAGAAAATGACCTTCGGTTCAGCAACTAGCAAGATGAGCCCAATCAATTGTTCTGGGGTTGCTTCTATTGGGACAGTGGCCTTGTTCATAACCTTTAACACAGCTTGCCGGTGTTTGTGCGAGGCCTTCAGTAGCCCCCAGATGCTGATGTTGGCTTGCTTTTTCTTTAATTGTCTCAATACTGCATCATCTTCCTCTTCCTGTTCGTTCTCCTTTTCTTTTTCACTCGACTGCCCCCTTTCCAATTGGGGTGGTTTGAAGTGTTGCCCGCTCCTGGTGAGATATTCTACATCTTTCTTAGGATCCCACAATCCTGTTATTGTGTCACCGGTCTTCCTTACTTCGTTCACAAGCATAGGGCTATCAAATGCCCACAAGTCACCCAAACCAGTGATCGCCAGTCTTCCTTTCCTTTCTTCATCATCTTCGATAGCCCAGGTATTGTCAATCTCCTCCCAGATGTTCTCCTCAATAAAGTCCACTTGTTGCTCCTGGGCGGCCCAAAAGTCATCCCACTCGGCCCCATCTGATTTTAGCACAATCCTCACCAGCCAGTAGGATTGCATGTCATCAACGTGTACCTCTTCCTCAAAAAGTTGGGAAAAGGTGATTCCATTGAGCACATGGCCAAATTCATAAGGCCGAGTCGGGTAATCTAATGGCCATTCATCTTCTTCATTGTGCTCCCCCTCTTGCTAGTATGCTTGGACTATGGGTTGATACCATTCCCAGGCATTATCGTTCCAATCTTCCCCCTGTCTCGGCTGCCTCTAATCATCCTGAACGAGTATGTCGTCTGATCCTCAGCTATCGAAACATAGGGGCATGGCAGGTGTGTTGAACAGATGTGTTGACTTGGGTCTTTCGACTCTCCCAACGACATGTAGTTTACCCCAGCCTTCCTGGCATGATTTGGCAGTGGGTTTGCGGTTCGGCTTTGGGGTGACCGATGGAGGAGGAATCACCTTGTTATCAATGAGGTTCTGGATTTCATGGCGAAGCCTCATACACTTGTCGGTTAGGTGTCCACGACTCTGATAAAAGGCGCAGTATTGTGAGGCATTGTACCTCGGTGGCAAGGGATCGGGTACTGGCATGGGGTTTAATGGTTTGAGGAGTCATTTCTCGACCAATCGGTTCAGAGCAGTGGATAACGGGATGTTGAGAGGAGTAAAAGTGCTTCGCAGCCGTTGCTAAGTTTGCTGCCCATCACTTGACTGCTAAAAGTTGTTTGTTTAATGAGTGGAGGAAAAAGGGTTCAAAAGGTTTACCTCACCCGAGCGGGACACGAGGTTAGTTGTGGCTGGTTAATTTGTGGGGAAGGTCCTTTTTGGTGATTTTTGTCTGGATTCTGTCTTCTCAATATCACCGGATTGGATAGCATTCTCAATTTGCACCCCAGTGTCGAATAGCTGTTCAAAGGTGGAAAGTGACTGCGTGATGAGGTAGCGCATCAACGGAGATTGTAGGTTCTTTACCACCATCCTTACTTGCTCTTTTTTAGAAGGTCAGTTTGTCATCTTAGCAGCCTTGCCTCTCCAGCGGGTCAGAAAGTCAACAAAAGATTTCTGATTCTCTTGTCGGGTTATTTCAAGCTCTCGAGTAGTGACGTCCAGCTGGACGATGTAGCTGTATTGACTGATGAATGCAGTGGCTATATCTTCCCAGGTTATAATCTTAGCCACTTCTAGAGAGAGGAACCATCTTTGTGCTGCCCCAGAAAGTGATCGGTGGAATAACTGAGCCTTAAGTTGGTCATCGATCCCCATGGGGGATAGGGTTCCGACATACATTCTCACATGAATGCAAGGATGCCCGGTGCTGTCGAACTTCTCCATCTCCAGCATTTTGAACTTTTTCGGCAGTTTTGCATCTGGGAACAGCAATAAACCGCCTACATCCAGCATGTATTCTTCTACTCTTTTTGCCTTTCTCAGTACCTTCTCCATTCTGTTAATCTTTTTCACCAGCAAAGATTCCCTAGACTGTGCAGTAATCTCTTCTTCTACCACCACCGGGCGGGGAACCCGAGGTGGTACAACAACTTGTGGTGCATCATGTGCCTGATTATCATCCTAGAAGTCTTCGCCGTTCTCATTTGTGTCATCCGGCTGTCCATTCACAATTGGCATACGGGCCTGAATCGCCCGAATCTGCGCCTAACATTGCACTTGACCCTAGGTTTGCTGTTCTACGGCTCTCTGTATATCAGTCATCGCCCTCATCAGAGCTGTCAAGTTCTTTTCATTTTCTACCATTTTAGCTGACTCAGTTAGCTGTTAAGATACCCTACAAAGTCTCTTCTCGACTCAATGGTAAACCCTGGATTCTAGAAGTAGAATGACCAGTATCAGATACTTCCCGGATAAAATTCTAACAGCAGACAGCAAACATCCCAAATACCCGAACCATAAGCAGATTATTATGGAAGCTAAAACCATGCCCCTGCCAGGCTTATTTCGCCAGCATAACAACAGGACGACCCAGGATGACGGCTAAAGAGAAGATTAACCAACTTCTAGAGGGAAGGTTTATCTAAACAGACAGCACTCCGGTAGAAAAAATAGTTCTAACCCTCAAGAGACCAGTTCGATCTAGATTTCTAGAGAAAAAAATGGGCAGCATAACGGTAGAAAACTAGCTCACATGGGTTTAACAAGGATTTGAAGGGAACGAGCCTAAATAAAGGTAGGCGTGAAGAACTAACAATTCGAGAAGAACCTGGAAGAGAGAGAAACTATCCTAGGGGTTTTAAAACAAAGCACGGGCATAACCCTAAAAAAAAAACTACGGCGTAAAGGCTAAACAAGGCGGAGAACAAAGCCTGGATAAGAACTCAAAGATGAAGCTAACCTAATCAAAAGGTGCAACGAAAAACCCAGGCCAAACCCGGGACAAGAACTATCCTGAGCTAAGAAAATAATCCTAACAATATATAATCAAAACATTCAATTCAGAAAAACATATAATCCTACTCGGATTAGAAGCACCTAAAGGGGGTTTCTAAGTTCACTATATGTAAAAGACCGATTTTGGTCAATTTGAACAGGGTACCTTTTGAATAGAGCCGAGTATATACCTCCCATGCCTGGAGTGGTGCAGGACGTGGTCAAACAGTATGCCTGAACTCTTTTACTGTACCTACCGAAGCGTACAGTCAGCAAGAGTTATCCGTCTTTCCAATAATTCTCGAAATGGATTAACGTTCGGGGCATTGGGTTGACCAGGCAGGAGGTTGAAGAACAATGTATATGCATGCTGAAATGAAAATGAGAAATTTTATTAGGAACCAATGATGCTTTTGAGTCTAGCCTCCTTATTTGATTTTGAAAATCTGTCCCCAGTAGAGTCGCTAGAAAATATTGTGACTTTGGGATTTGGGGATTAAAAATGAGAAAATTCAAAAATATTGTGAAAAATATTTTAAACACCTTGAAAACTAAATTTTGAAAACCCCTTTTGCTGAAAATAGAGTCGCCACTTAGTTTTTGAGAAAAACTAAGAAAAATAAAATTGGCTACTGATCTTGAAAACGTTAACCAGAGATAAAGGGTTCGGGGGATAAGATACGAATCGGAGAAGGTGTTAGGCACCCCGTTCGCCCAACCGTCAGATTGGCCTCTACTAATCATCATTGATTCTTTAATATAATTTTTCAAACGCATGCAAATAAAGAAAATGGGGGTGAAGATAGAATATTCAAAATTAAGTATAGAAAATACATAAAATATGTACATAATATTCCAAAATAAATAAATATCAAAAGAAAAATCCTAAGTCCTAAGGCATGCAATTTCTAGTTAAAAGAATACATGGAACACAGCCGCATGCAATATTTACAAAGATTAACTAAACTATCACGGTTTTCATAAAAGAACAAAAATATGGTTGAAAATGCTAAAATTACCTAAACATGAATTGTTAATAAAATAAGCTAAACTATTCTAAACATGCATTTTAAAAAAAATAATCAAAACATGCATATTACAAAAATGAACTAAGTTAACATTAAAAAAAAACTAAATGTAAGAAGATGCATACGAATTTTAAAAGAAAACTTGTTAACAAAGAAAATGAAATGAAAATTTTATAACAAAGAGAATTTAGAGATTTAAAGGAAAAGAAAAGGTCATAAGGAAAATTATGCTAAAAAAAGGATTAGAAAATATTTATTAGACTATTGAAAAAAAGAAAATCTAATTATTTACATTTTGTGTTTTAAAAGAGATAAAAAAATAAAAAGAAAAGAAAATAAATAAAAGAAAAAAAAAGAAAAGAAAATCAGCTTAAAAGACTTTTTATAATTTTTAGGTTGAATAGAAATGAAAGAAAAAGAAAGATAAAATAAAGTTATAAGAAAATAAAGCTAGAAAAAGAAAAGAAAATTTTAAAAGAAAAATAAACACATGAAATGAAAGAATAATTAAACAAACACTAAAAGGGAAGAGGGGATAAAATATTATAATGAAATCTAGAACAAATAATGAAGAGAAAATAAAATGCTATAAAAAAAATTACCGTAATGTTAAGAGAAAAAAAATAGAAGATAAAAAAGCTAGTAAATGAGTTTTAAACTAATATTGTAAAAAAAAAATTAAAGAAAATTGTGCGTTGAAAGGAAATTAAAATTACTAATAAGAGAGAAAATAAATGGAGTAAAAATGCTAATAAATGAATTTTACATTACTATTGAAAGAAATGAAAAAAGAATAGACAATAAAAGATAAGAAAAGATTATTAAGATGAGAAGAAAATGAAGCAAAGTATTTAATTAAAGTTACAAGAAAAAAAAATGAAGTGCTTAGTAAAAGAAATTAGACTAACTAAAATGAAAAAAAGAAAATAGATACTAGAATACTAAATTTACATAATCAAGAAAAGTAAAGGAAATATATAGAGTATTTGAATTAAATGGGTGTAATATTGACCATTACAACCATTTTTATGTAAGTGCTTTGAATTACAACAATATCGATATTGTTTAGTCGTATCGTTCAATTATATTAGCACTAATTTGATTAATATACGACAATGCGCTTAGTGTGAATGTGCGAATTAAGCAATTGATTAAAAGATTAAACTAAATGAAAGTAATTAAATAAGGACAAGATTAACTATGTAAGTAATAAGGAATACATGAATTGAGATTAAATGTAACCCGAGAACCCCAAAAGAGAGAGAATAGGGGTTAGAAGGACCGAAAATCCAAGCGAGAATACCTGTATTGCTAAGAATCCTCAAGTTAGTGGAGTGAGCTCCAATTGTCCAATCCTTAGGTGGTGATCCAAGCAAGGCTTTAGAGTAGACGTTGGAGGCTCAGTATTTCGGCAGGGTCGGCGTCGGGGCTCGGGATCGCTCGGTATATCGGCAGAGTTTCTCTCACTCGGACTTCCTTCTGAAAACGTATGCCGGGGTACTGTATTTATAGAATTCTTCAACCAATGACAATTTGACACGTTTTGGGACACGTCAGGCCATTTGGAGTTGGCGGCCGCCACAATGCAAGTTGGCGGCCGCTGGGTTGGAAAAGATTCGACAAGGTTCTATTGGCGGCCGCCACAATGTGAGTTAGCGGTCGCCATGTTGGAGTTGGCAGCCGCTACTTTTGGCTTAGGTTTCCAAGACGTTCTATTGACGGCTGCCACAATGAACATGGCGGTTGCCACTTCTAGCAATGACTTGGGCAACAAGTTATCGATGGTTCGGTACAATTGGTTTTGATGGTTTTTGATGACTAGGTTTAAATACTGAGCTTGGATCACCTGCCGAGGATCGTACTGAGGCACTATTTCACTTGTTTTCATCATCGAATTCACCTAAGATTAGGCGAGGTCAAATTGTGGTGTCTACAGGTAGTACCTTGTGTGTAGAGACCCCGGTGAGTGGGAGTGTGAAGTTGAGCCTTGTCTGTAGATCTTGCGTGTTGGAGGTTGCCAGTCGTTGCTTAGAGTTTGACCTTGTTATTCTAGACATGACTGCGTTCGACATCATTCTAGGGATGGACTGGCTGACCACCTATCGTGCCTTCATCGATTGTGATCAACGGAGAGTGACGATTTGTACACCGGCTGGAGATCATTTTTGTTTTGTTGGAGACCGGGACGAGCGTTTGAGGTCTTTGCCCAGTTCTGCACGAAACCAGGGCAACCTGAGTTTCCTTTTCTCAGCTCTTATGTTGGATGAGGAGGTAGGTGTTCGAGGAGAGTAACCTCCGGTGGTGTGCGACTATCCTGATGTCTTTCCTGATGATCTGTTTGAGTTTTCGTCGAGCCGGGAGGTAGAGTTCTCTATTGATCTAGTTCCCGGAGCTGCTCCCATTTCTATACCGTCTTTTCGATTTGCTCCCACTGAGCTACGTGAGCTTAAGGTACAGCTTCAGGAGCTACTAGAGAGGGGGTTTATACGCCCGAGTACCTCACTGTGGGGAGCTCCTGCTCTGTTTGCCAAGAAGAAGGATGGATCCTTGCGTTTGTGCATTGACTATCGGAAGTTAAACCAGGTGACAGTGAAGAACAAGTATCCGATGCTGAGGATAGATCACTTGTTTGATCAGCTGAGGGGTTTGAGTTATTTCTCGAAGATAGACTTGAGATCAGGATATCACCAGCTGAGGATTAGGGACGAGGACATAGCAAAGACCGCCTTTAGGACTCGCTATGGTCACTACGAGTTTCTAGTTATGCCGTTCGGTCTGACGAACGCGCCTGCTACGTTCATGTGTTTGATGAAAAGAATTTTGCATCCTTACTTAGACAGTTTTGTAGTAGTGTTTGTGGATGATATTCTGATATATTCGCCCACTAGAGAGGCACACGAGGATCACTTACGGATCGTGCTACAGACCTTGAGGAAGCACCGCTTGTATGCGAAGTTCGGAAAGTGCGAGTTTTGAATGTCAGAGGTGAGATTTTTGGGACATGTAGTATCTGCTGATGGAGTCGCTGTGGATTCGTTGAAGACAGATGCTATGACCGGTTGGGAGCGACCGAAGAGTGTCTTTGAGATACACAGTTTTCTGGATTTGGCAGGCTACTATAGGCGGTTCGTGAAGGACTTTGCTAGGCTTGCTGCACCGATGACACGTTTGACTCGGAAGGGAGTGGTGTTTGCTTGGAGTGAGTTATGTGAGTTAGCTTTCCAGGAGCTGAAGGCGAGATTGACCAGTTCGCCAGTTTTGATCATTTCATAGCAAGGCTTGGGTTATACCGTGTACTGTGATGCTTCACACGACGGCCTTGGATGCGTTCTGATGCAGGTGAGTAAGGTTGTAGCCTATGGTTTCCGGTAGTTGAAGACGCATGAGCAGAACTATCCTACGCATTACTTGGAGTTTGCAGTAGTGGTCTTTGCTTTGAAGACATAGCGTCACTATCCGTATGGTGAGCATTTCGAGATTTTCTCTAATCACAAGAGCTTAAAATATTTGTTTTCGTAGAATGACCTGAATTTACGCCAGCGACGGTGGATGGAGTTATTAGAGGATTACGACTTTGATTTGCATTATCATCCTGGGAAGGCCAATGTGGTAGCTGACGCGCTTAGTAGGAGATCTCACGGATCGTTAGATTCTGTGGCTATATGTGAGTGGGACATGGTTCAAGAGGTTAGGGCGTTTGATTTGTGCCTTACAGAGGCCTCGACGGGTGCTACCTTATTTACTGTAGTTACTCGACTAGCGCTGATAGCACGTGTGCTAGAGCTCAAGAAGACGAATCGGGAGGCTCAGATGGTACGAGATCGCGTTGCTAGTGGCGAGGATACATCAGGATGGGTTGTGGGTTCTGATCAGAGTCTGAGATTGGTAGGCAGGTTGTTTGTGCCAGAGTCATGCCGAGCTGAGTTATTACATGAGTGTCATCATTCTCGTCTTGCCGTGCATCTTGGAGGCACGAAGATGTACCATGACCTTCGTCGTCAGTTCTTCTGGACGGGGATGAAGAGAGACGTGATTCAGTTTGTTTCTCGGTGCCTTACCTGTCAGAAGGTAAAGGCGGAGCATCAAAGATCGGCAGGATTGCTACAGTCCTTGCCTATATCAGAGTGGAAGTGGGAGCATGTCACGATGGATTTTGTGTCAGGACTTCCTCGGTCACCTAGGGGACACGACGCCATGTGGGTTGTGGTGGATAGGTTGACAAAGTCTGCTCACTTTCTTCCCATTCGAGTGAAGGATTCAGTGGAGAGACTGAGTCAGTTGTATGTTAGAGAGATAGTCAGGTTGCATGGAGTGTCAGTGTCTATTGTTTCAGACAAAGACCTGCGCTTCACATCACATTTTTTGCAGAGTCTACAGGAGGCCTTGGGGACGAACTTGACGTTCAGTACTGCTTTTCACCCCCAGACAGATGGCCAGTCAGAGAGGACTATACAGATTCTAGAGGACATGCTGAGAGCTTGTGTCCTTGATTTCAGAGGTTCGTGGGAGGATCATCTACCGTTGATAAAGTTTGCATACAACAATAGCTATCAATCCAGTATTGGGATGGCACCGTATGAGGCTTTGTATGGTAGACTGTGTAGATCGCACGTATGTTGGACAGATGTGGGAGAGACTACAGTTTTGGGACCAGACATGGTACGGGAGACAACGGAGAAAGTTACGGTGATTCGACAGCACCTACTGACAGCTCAAAGCCACCGAAAGAGTTATGTAGATCAAAGGAGACGACCTTTGGAGTTTGTAGTAGGAGATCATGTGTTTCTGAAGGTCTTGCCATGTAGAGGTGTGAAGCTATCGCCGTGCTTCATTGGACCATTTGAGATCATTGATAGGATAGGTGAGGTTGCTTACCATTTGGCGTTGCCACATCAGTTAGCATCAGTGCATAACGTGTTTCACGTTTCTATGCTTCGGAGGTACGAGCCTGATCCTTCGCATGTGTTAGATTGGGCAGAGCTGCGGATTGATGAGGATGCCACATATGAGGAGCGACCAGTGAGAATTTTTGATACTAAGGAGCAGGTGTTGCAGGGCAGAACAATTGCTTATGTCAAGGTCCTTTGGCATCATCGCGGGGTGGAAGAAGCGACGTGGGAGCTCGAGTCTGAGATGCGTGCTAGATATCCAGACCTGTTTTCCTCTTGACCTGTTGTGAATTTTAGGGGCGAAATTCCTTAAGGTGGGAGAGTTGTGAGACCCAAAACTTTGTTCTTTTATGTTATTTATATATTTGATGTGCTTGTTTCAGTATATTAATAGTATCGATGCATGGTTTATGCCCTAAAGTTGTAGAACAGCATGTGTATATGTGTTTTACGCTTTTCGGGGGTCCAATAGAGGCTCGTTTGGCTTGTGCTTGGACCGAAAACCTTGACTAGGTGAGTTGGGATGGTTTTTGGCTTGAAAACCACGAAGCAAATTCCAGTACGCCACTATGGAGGAGTTCGGTCGATTGGGCGGTCCAGTTCGACCGACCGAACTGGTTTTTCTAGGTTCGGTCGACTGAACCCTATGGTTTGGTCGACTGAACTGTGTAATTTTCCATTTTCTATAAAAGCGGCAGTGGCAGAATTTTTCAGACAAAAATGTTTCTTCAGCCCTAAAAAACACTTTTCTCCTCCTTCTCTCTAGATTTGAGGGCCCGGGGCTTGGGTTTTTGTTGATTCTTTTGTGGATCCTTGCTATCGGGGACGAGGGCTTCGTATATATCCGGTCGGATTCTCGTTCTGACGCCTTTCAGTTTTGAGACGTCGAGTTCTTGACTCTCCGAGGTAGGATTCTAGACCCTACTACTGTATTATGGTGATATATGTAATTGTGTATGCTTTCACTGGGTAGAAATGCATATAACGTGATTTTCATGTGTAACCTTGATTTTTGTGTAAACGTGGGTTTTTACGCCTTTTTCTCGGTTGTATGCATGATCCGGGTGTGTTGGCATCCGTGGTTTTCAAAAGTGGTTTGAAAACGTGGTATTTTGTGAAAACGGTGATTTTGGAGGTTTAGAGCTAACCCGCGGGTTGAGTCTCATCCTTTTCAAATGTTTTGTGGGAAATGGTGTTAGATCTCCATGTTGATGGATGGAATCTCTTATACATGCGTGTATAAGCTATTTTACTCGTTTTCGTAGTGGAACTATGGTGGGTTTTTAAATGCTATCCCTAGATGTACCGTGATAGTCGATTTGGTTGAGTTGGGCTTCCATTGCTCCTCGGTGTAAGTCCGAAAACGTGCGCAGCGTAGGTGCTCTATACCTTCGGGTTAGTCCCCGTAAATTGAGTGTGTTGGGTGCTTTGTACCCTCGGACTCATGTCTCGTAAATTAAGTAGTAGGTGCTCTATACCTTTGGTCGTGGAAATCTATAAATTGAGTGGTTGGTGGGTGCTCTGGATCCTCGGGCTCAATCCGTAAATTGAGTACGTTGTTGTGACTCTGTTTAGAGCTTATCATTACCAAGCCTGTGGGTTCAGGGTAATGGATGAGAGTCTATAGTTGTTACATTTGTCTGTAGAGCAGAGTCGGTACATAAGATCTATTTACATTTTGTCTCCTCGGCTGTGTGACCCAAGTGGAGCATACTGCGTTTTACTACTTTTCCTTAACTGTGGCATAATATCTGTTAGGATGATATGCATAGTTTGAAGGATGGAAAACGTGGGTTTTATGAGATAAAACCGTTTTGAGGCCCATGGAGGCTTGATGGAAAACTGTTGATTTTTTATGGAAAAATCTTATAGGCTCCCATGATTGAGCCCATGTGTGTGAGATTACATAGCATGCTTTACAGTTTTTACTGTCTATGTTTTATTGGGTTTCGGCTCACGATGTGAAATTTTTTGAAAAATATTTTCAGATGATCATGATGAGTTGACCTAGTTGAAGAGGCAATGAAAGACTTGCTGTAGTTTTTCTTATTTTTGTACATGTACTTTTACATGTAATGCCTGTAATGGCCGATTTTGCACACCTTAAGGCGAAACTATTATTCATATATGAGATTGCATGATTTACAGTTTTATGAGAGTTGAACTGTGAAAATTTTTTATTCAATGTTGTATATTAGATACTCAACTGTAAAAATCTATTTTTCATAAATGGGTGTTTTGGTGGGCTTTCGCGTGATCCGGATGTCGGGGCGTGACAGTGTTCGTATGGATCCTCATTACTAAGTCTAGAAAAAGATAGTAACATTTGAATTATATTGGATTTAATTTTATAGTGCGTCGCATCAATCATAGGAGGTTGAATGTAAGAGGGCGACGCATATTCTGACGAAGTGTAATACTGTATCAATGATTTGGTTTGTTGGTCTACTTGGTTGTTTTTTTTGTCATTTGTAGGTCAGAGGTTGTCAAAGGAGGGGAAATAGGTAGAGAAGAATGTAAGGTAGCTCGGTTATGTCTAAAAGCTCGTTCGATCTTAGGATCAAACGGTGCTAACTGTGTGTGCAATGATCGACGACCAAGCATGCAAAAAAAAAAAAGAAGTACTATTCGTAGTCTACGAGCCTCCTAATTATAGTTTTCTTTGGTTTTAAACTAGACAAAATAAAATGTAGGACTTACAATGCTCGGACATGAATGAACTATTTGTCTTTACGTCTGCATGCCCGACTCTTGTATCGTTTGTCCGTATTCGAAAACCTGAAAGAGGAGAAAAATAACTCACTACAATTGGAAAAAAAAAATAGAAACTAAATAAAATTCTAGATACAAAAATTGTAACCATGCAAATAGTTCCCAGTAATGGTGCTAAAAATTGGTTCGTTATCGTACCGTACCAAAGTAAATATTTAAAATATTAAAATTAACAACTACTTGATAGAATAATGGTTAAGTTCAGGTATCATTCCTCAAGGACTTGGATGAAATTACAATTTCACAACTTAAAATATTATCTGATTCTCTTTTATAAAAAAATTTGTTTGTTTTAATCTAAAAATCTAAAATTAAATTAAACTAAAAATAAAGGATTTGATTTAGATGAGAAAAGATTTCCTAAGGATTTTAATCTACCCTAGTCAGTATTTTAGGTTCATTCATATTCTATTTCATTCATTTGATTCAATTCAATCCGATCACGACAATAAGACTGACACGGATTAGACAGAGGATAAGGTTGAATCGAAACCCGGTATATCCCTATCACGGTTGTATACTAAATACTGTACAGAATAAAGGACAACTATGCATAACATTAAAAAAATGATATTGCATTTATTACTCATTAAGATTCTCATAAAATAAAAAAATAATTTTATTAAAAATAAAATTAAATACTAAAA
>JAOTRH010154952.1:0-44737 GCA_034768845.1 Heliamphora exappendiculata | reverse complement strand
TAGTGCCAATATTTTTGACAATGACAACTTATTAATGTTGTTAATTGTTATAATCAAGACACTTACATCATATGAATGTAATTGTCAATATTACATTCATATTCTCTAATTAAATAATTGTGCTTATTTTCTCTTATTTTTTTCTTTATTATTAGTTCCTTTATTATTTTCTTTTATATTTTATTTCTTTAGTACCTCTTTATTTTTATCATTAGTTTAATGTTCTCTTTCTTGCATTTACTTTCTTTTTTTTCTGTTCTTTTTCTTGTAAGGTACCTTTTTGTTTCTTCTCTTTTAATGTTTTATTTCTTTTTCTCTAATGCTAATATTTCATTTTATTTTATTCCTTTTTAAATATTAGCTTAATTTTCCTTTTCAGAAACTTATTTTTCATATCTTTTTTTCTCTTTCTTTTTAGTGTAATTTTTTTCTTTCTAGCATTTTATTTCTTTTTTATTTTTTTGAATATAATTTTATTTTCTTTTTCTTATAATATAGTTTTATTTTTCTTCTTAATGTTCCATTTCTTTTCTTGTTTTTTCTTCTTCTCTTTCCTTTTTAGTGTTAGCTTAAAATCTCTTCATTAGCATTAATTTTTTCTATCGTTTATTTTTTTTTCCTTCTCCCAATATTAGTATAATTTTTTTTAGTACTTATTTTATCTTTCTTTTTCTTTCATTAAATCCAAAAATAAAAAAAAAGTCTTTTAATTTAATTCTCATTCCTTAAATGTAATTTTTTTCCCTTTTGTTTTCTTTTCTCCTTATTTTCTTTTATCCCTTTTAAAATGTAACTGGTTAGTTTTCCTTCTCATTAGTTCAATAAATATTTTCTAGTTTCTTTATTCTTAGTATAAATTTTTTTTTGTAAATTCTTTCTTTATTTTCTTTAAATCTCTAAACTCTCTTTTGTTAAAACACATTTATTTTTATTAGTAGATTTTCTTTCTTTTAAAATATAGAATTCTTGTGTATCTTTTATTTTTAGTACTTATCATGTTCATATTTCTCTTTCTAAATGAATGTTATGCATATTTTGATTATTTTTTTTAAATGCATAGTTAGAGTTAAGTTTAGCTTATTTTGTAGCAAATCATGTTTAAGTAATTTTAGCATCTTTAACTTATTTTTACTTTTTTATTTGAACCATACTAGTTTAGTTTATTTTTATAAATATTGTATGTGGGTATGTTCCATGTATCATTTAAATAGAATTGCATGCCGTAGTACTTAAGAATTAAGCCATTTATTTGTTCTAATTTGGAGTGCTATGTACATAAGTTATGTATTTTTCATATTTGATTTTGAATGTTCTTTCTTTGTCTCTATTTTCTTTAGTTGCATGCAATTGAGAAATTCTATTAAAGAACCAATGATAATTAGTAGAGGCCAATCTTACGGTTGGACAAACAGGGTGCCTAACACCTTCTCCGATTCGTACCTTAACCCCCGAACCCTCCTTTATTTGGTTAACGTTTTTAAATATCAGTAGTCATTTTTGCTTTTCTTAGTTTTTCTTAAAAACTAAGTGGTGACTCCATTTTAATAAAAAGGGTTTTCAAATTTTGATTTTCAAGGTGTTCAAAATATTTTTTAAAATATTTTTGATTTACCTTATTTTTGACCCCTAAATCCCAACGCCACAGTCCCGCAAAATCCTTCACGAACCGCCGATAGTAGCCCGCCAACACTAGAAAACAGCGAATCTCAAAGACATTCTTCGATCGTTCCCAATCGGTCACATCATAAGTCTTTGATGAATCCACAGCTACCCCGTTGTCGACACTACGTGCCCCATAAATCTCACATCAGTCATCTAGAACTCGCACTTCTCGTACTTCGCATACAAACGGTGCTCTCTCAAAGTCTGTAGCGAGCACGATCCGCAGGTGATCCTCATGCGCCTCTCTAGTGGGTGAATATATCATAATATCATCCACAAATACTACCACAAAGCTATCCAAGTAAGGATGAAAGATCTGGTTCATCAGACCCATGAACGTAGCTGGCGCGTTCTTCAGACGGAACGGCATAACCAAAAACCCGTAGTGACCATAGCGAATCCTAAAGGCGGTCTTTGCTATGTCCTCGTCCCTAATCCTCAACTGGTGATAACCTGATCTCAAGTCAATCTTCGAGAAGCAACTCGAACCCCTCAGCTGATCAACAAGTCATCTATCCTCGGCATCGGATACTTGTTCTTCACTGTCACCTGATTTAGCTTTCTATAATCGATACACAAACACAAAGATCTATCCTTCTTCTTTGTAAAAAGAGCAAGCGCTCTCCACGGTGAAGTACTCTGACGTATAAACCCTATGTCTAGCAACTTCTGAAGCTATACCTTGAGTTTTCGCAATTCTGCGGGTGCAAAGCGATAGGACGGTATAGATATGGGAGCAGCTCTGGGAACTAGATCAATAGAGAACTCTACCTCACGGCTCGGTAGCAACTCATACAAATTATCTGAAAAGATATCAGGATAGTGGCACACCACCGGAGGTAACTCTCCGCGAACTCCAACCTCCTCATCCAACATGAGAGCTGAGAAAAGGAAACCCAGGTTGCCTTGGTTTTGCACAACGCCTGGCATAGACCTCAAACCCTCCTGCCGGTCTCCCACAAAACAAAAGCAATCTCCCGCTGGGGTACAAATCGTTACCCTCCGTCGATAGCAATCGATGAAGGCACGATAGGTGGTCAGCCAGTCCATCCCTAAGATGACATCAAACGCGGTCATGTCTAGGATAACAAGGTCAAACTCTAAACAACGACCGGCGACCTCCAACACGCAGAATTTACAGACAAGACTCAACTTTACACTCCCACTCACTGGGGTCTTCGCGTACATAGTACCACCCAACCAGTCCATTTGCAATCCCAATGCAGATGCGCAAGCAGGAGATATAAATAAATGTGATGCTCCAGTGTCGATAAGAACACTGGCGCATGATCTGAAGACTAGCAGAGTACCTCTGATCACGGAGGTGGTAGCAGTAGCATCGGGTACGACCGGTGCTCTAGAAGAGCTAGGCTCTGCAAGAACATACGCCCTGGCTGATCCACTGCGGCCCTGCACTACCGACTGCACTAAAGCTCCTCCCTCTGCAAAACGGGATGTCTGAGCTCTAGGCTGTGAATACATCTGTCCCCCTGGCCTGATGGAGCAGCTGGTGCTCTTGCTGTGCTCTGAATGCTCTCTCCTCTAGGGCAGTCCCTCCGGATGTGCCCTGACTGACCACACTCGAAACATATCACTGGCCCTCTCCCCTGTGCTTGTGACTGTGCCTGAACAGGCGCTGCACTCCGGCACTCTGCTGCACGATATCCTGGTCGCTGGCATCTATGACAAAGCGCCCTTTGATCTGACCTTCCTGTTGAAGCTACGGGAGGCGTGGATGCAGAAGACTGGGTCAGATACAACCCCACTGGATGCGAGCTCAGACCAGATGTCCGCCGACGCTTGTCCCTGCGTCCCTGGTCCTGTGTGCATCCCCCACTTTGCTATCCCCGACTGTCTCTATCTCGGCACGTCTCATTTAGAGTATCCCCCACCTTCATGGCGGTCTCCACTAACTCTGTAAAAACCTGCAGTCTGAGTGTGGACACTCTGTCTCGGATAGCGGGTCTCAAACCCCTCTCGAACCGCTTTGCACGGAACTCATCAATAGGGACAATCTCCTCTGCAAACCTGGACAGGCTAGTAAACTCCGCCACGTACTCAAGCACTGTCATCGTCCCCTGTGTCAGAAACAGGAAGTCCTCTCTATAGCGATCTCTCAGAGTCACTAAAAAATATTTCTCCAGAAATACCGTCGTAAACGCATCCCAAGTGCCTGCCACCGTGGTCTTGGCGAACTTCCACCACATATGAGCACTCCCTCTCAGATAGAAGGCGGCACATATAACCCTCAAATCATCTTCCTCAATCTGAAGCGAATCCAGGATCCTGGTAATCAGCTCCAGCCACTCAGTGGCAACCGTGGGATTGGGATCCCCAGAAAAGGTTGGCGGGTCCAAATAGTGAAACTCGCGCATCGCAACCGTCGTCCTCGACTCAGGTGCACTCTCCCTACCCCTAATGGCCTTAGCCAGTTGCCGGATAGAGCCGACCATCTTACGCAATAGATCTCCCTCAGCAACAGGTCCTTGGGGTGCATTAGCATCCCTAATTCTGAGATTGGAACGTCTCTTCAGCCAGAACCACGGCCCCGGCCTCGACCACGGTCTCATCCTTCCCGCGTAGACATAACTCTATACGAAAGCAACATAACAGGATCAGGATCCGAACAACATGTTATTGCTAACGTAAAAGACAGATAAGCATGCTAACACATAGCCACGTAATATTATGTCATCACATCTCACATACCGAGGAGAACCGACAAGAAGGACTCATCCATTTGGATAACCCACTCAGATTCCTTGCTAAAAATCACATCCGCAAAATGCGTCTCTAACATGGCTCCCAAGTCTGTTAATCCAAACGTACGGAGATAAGACGAATCAATCCTAAGGTCCAACCTCCATACCCACGTATATATATCAAAAGCTATCATGCTATGTTAGGAAAACGCTGTAACACATGCAATCAACCACACACACATCCTCACAAGGGGATGTGCCATCTTTTCCATGGCACATAGGTATTCGAACCCAGAGCTCTGATACCAAATTATCGCGCCCCAAACATCCGGGTCACGCAAAAATCTACCAAAACACCCATTTAAGAAAATAGGTTTTACAGTTGGAAATCAAATAAAACATCTGAATAAAATTCCCACAGTTGTACTCTCATAAAACTATAAACATGCATTCTCATATTTGAATAAGTATATCGCCAAAAGGCATACAAAACCAGCTTTCTGAAATAGGCATCACATTATAAAGGTACTTGTACAAAATAGGAGAAACTATAACTAGTCTTCCATCTCAACGGGCATTTAGGTCATCTCCTCACGTCCACCTGAAAATGTTTCCAGAAAAAAAAACCCACCACGTGAGCCAAAGCTCAATAGGAACAGATTATAAAGTTGTAAAGCAGGATATGCAATCATATGGTGAGAGCTAGCTCGACCACGAAAGCCAACATAATTTTCTCACATAAACCACTAGTTTCCCATATGAAAACTATCATTTTCATCCTTGAAACTATGCATATAAACCTGAGAGTTATCATGCCACAGTTAAGGGAAAGTAGTAAAATAACATTCTCTACTTGGGACAACAATCAACCGAGGAGACTAGATAAACGAGATCCTATGGACCGACTCTGCCATACTAGACAAGGTAACCGCTATAGACTCCTGCCCATTATCCTAGTCCTGAACCACTGAAGTTCAACTAGATAATGACAAGTTCTATACGGAGTTATGACAATGTAAAACTTAGTTTACGGGACTGCCCCCGAAGGCACTAAGCACCTAATAACCACTTAGTTTACGGGGCCACAGCCCGAGGGCACTAAGCACCCAACCACCTCGTTTGTGAGAACTAACCCGAAGGCACGTAGGTACCTACTCTGCGCACGTTTCTAGACTTTCACCAAGGAGCCATGGAAGCCCACTCACAAACCCATTGTCCTGGTACATCTATGGATAACATTTCAAACCAACCCACAAAGAAGATATACAACACATGTATAAATATGTGATCCAATCCATGAACCATGTAGATCAAACCAAAACATGTAAACACATATTTTTATCAAAACATTTTAGAAGTTGAGACTCAACCCCAAAGGTTAGCTCCAAACCTTCAACAAACACGTTTTCCCACAACTCTATTTTCAAACCATCTTTTGAAAACTTTTGGTAACCCTTTTTGAAAACATAGAATTTGATAACAACCTCGGATAAACATCGCACGAGGAAAGCTTGAATCAAAACACCTCATTTTCCAAAAAAGCCAGGTTCAGTCGACTGGACTCACCCTCTAGTCGACTGAAAAACACACTGAGATTGAAAACCCAAAACAGAAGCCACTTCAGTTGACTGACCACCCAGGTCCAGTCGACTAAACCTCCCACATGATGATCCAGTCGACTGAACTCATGGGTTTAGTCGACTGAACCAGCCCAGATCATGTTTTGAGCTACGGTTTTGGTTTTCAAACCTCATATCATGCCTCGAAAACACCCGTTTTGATATCTAAAAGCATCCCTAAGCTCAAGGCTATCATAAAGCCTTGAAAGGAACATCCCTCCTTCGATTTCATCCAACCGAACGCCGAAAAGAGGTTTTAACCCAACTCTGGACCTAAAACACAAACCATCTTATCATGCGTTTTTACACGGTGAAACAACATAAGATTACATATATATCCCTCATACAACAGTAGAATCTGAAATCCTACCTCAATGGGTCAAAAACCTAACGTCTCGATCCACGGGCAAAATCGAGTTTCGCCGGAATCCAATTCTAACTGGATAGATGCAAAGCTCTCAATGACGATAGTAAGGATCATAAGATGGTTTATCAAAAATCAAGCCCCAGTCCCCCGAGAAGTTAGAGAGAAGGCATAGAGAATTTTGGAAGAAACTTAGGTGTTAAGTTTTCAAAAAAATCTTTTAGAAAATATTTTAGTTCCGATATTTATAGGCCTTTAAAATATTTTTTTTTTTGAAATTTTAAAATTCATACGGCAACTCCCTACAACCCTGGGAACCAACTCCGCATGCTCAGATAAACATAAACTTACATCAAAATGAGTAAATCATACACCGCAGACATATATATGCAAAACACATCTTATATACATAAGTCTCAAAAAGAGACGGGTCCGGGTCTCACAGGGGACACGCCCAAGGTGTATAAACTAATTTTGTAACACCAGGGACACATCCCGGGTGCCCAAGGGGAATTAATCCCAAAACATTTCTTAAAATTGCAACCAGGGACGCCCTAGACTTAGATTAAAAAAAGAAAATCTCAATATAGCCCATCCCAACAACAGTTTGCACAGATGGACTCTAATATGCCAGAATGCAAGTGACAATGTCAATGATGTATAGTATAGATCTCAAATACAATGATCTACAGCATGGCATCAACTAGCATGGCAAGATTCAAGATACAACGTGCAAGTATAAGGTACAAGTATGTGAAGCACAAGCTACAATTCTCAATATATGATTCAACATGATCGCATGAAATGTAAATCATCATACACTCACTTAGAAATACTAATCAACTAATTCAAATCAATCATCGTATAAAAACTTGGGTCTCATAGTAAAGGGTACTCAAACGTACACTTAGCAACTTTTCAGACCAAAAATCAAGTATTAAATTAAAAAAGACAACAAGATTTTGGGGTATCTAGACTTAAAATCAATTTATAATTTTTAAACACCATTTAGATAAAAATATTTCCTATGACTCTCACGTTTAACACCAAGGCCAAAACCTAAGACAAAAAGGGGAACAAAACATCCGAAGTAAAAACGGTTCAGCACTTTTCTCAAGATTTTACCAAAAACTTGCTTATGTTGGTCTCAGCTTTAGGGTATCATATGAAATCCAAATGAGCTCATTTTTTAGTATGTTCTATTTTGGACAGAGAGTTTGAAACGGTTTTGGGGCATCATCCCTTGACTTTAAGGTATGATTTTTAGACAGATAGTGGTTCAATATGTTAGCTACAATATTCATGTGAAACACTCATGGAATAGGTAACTAAAAATAGGGGTTTTGAGCAACACAAAAATATGTGACAGAAGTGTCCCTTGAGGGATGAAACTCAACAGAGAATTTTAAAGGGGTTTTAACCTATCGAAACTTAATAATTTGTGCTCCTTTTTGGTGGGTGGATATACATACATGTTATCTACAACTTTCATGTTTTTGACCAAAGTTTGGATCTCACTTTAAACTAGGGTTTCCAAGTCCGTAGTGCTGACTGGTCAAAAAATGACACACTTTGATAAAATTGTAATATCTCAAGTTCTACTTATGAAAATGAAATGAAACCAACTTTAGATGAAAGACTACACAAAAAGATAAATTTGGACATAAGGAATATTCTTAGATCAATTTTCTATATTGAGTTATCGCGTTCCAAAGTTCATGGCAGAAACATCTATGTTTTCAAAAATCAAGTCTCTTAGGGTCCAAGTCTTCTACTTATGTTCTGTCAAGTTTTTGTTCCATTTCATGGCATGCTTGTATTTTAGACTTTAATATAAAAGCTCCAGGACACTTAGAAGTCATCAAATGCAAAGATAACAACATACAACATCTCTTATCACCCATAAACATAACAGTCCCAAATTTCCAACAATGATGCCTTTTCGGTTTGATTTCGATTCTCGATTCTTAGAGTGTTTAAAGGAATGTGCTGGAGGATATTTTGAGGGATATTAGATATAAGATTTATAGCTTTTACTTACTTGTTTGAGAGATCAAAAGAGGGCGAAGGATAGAATTGGACTTAGCTTTCGAAAATCTCCTTGATTTTTTTCCTTTTTCTATATTTTCTCCCTCAAACTCACCTTATCACTCAAGAGCAAGAGGTTCTAGTTTCTCTCCCTCACTTGGCCGCAAATTTCATGTAGAGAAGAGGATGTTTGGCTTCTTTTATATAGGCAGAGGCTAGGAGACATGGGGGGAACAAAAAGTACCGATGAAAGACATTTTTTCCTTTTGAATTAATGAGACTTGAGTTGATGTGACATGTTTCCACTTTTGAAGGCTAGAAATTAGATATGGAGAAGATAAATATAGCTAGGGTTTAGTTTGGGGGATAAAAATCTGATCTTCCATCAATCAAGGGATTTTTCTAGATTTTCGTGTCTCTATTGTGTAAGAAAATGCATTAAAAGTTAATTTGATTTATCTTTTTGGTGTCTTTTCCTATTGAAACCTATTATTTTAATATTTTTGTGAGAAATATAGTATTTTTATATATTATCATAGTTTTCATAGCAATTGATTAAATAGATGTAGTCTTTTAGGTAAAATAAGCTATTTTGGCAATATATGATTTTTTGACTTATGTTGTTATGTATGAACTTTAATATTGATTTGTTTGCTTTTTTAAACTTATAACACCATATTATTATGTATATTACTTGTTCAACAAGTATTAGATCATCATAATTCTTAATTTAATACATTTCTCATCATTTTAGGATAAAAAAAGTAAAAAGTCACTTTTTGGCACCCTTCCCAAGGTGGTCGGCCACTAAGAGATATTTTTGTTATTTTTGATGTTATTTTATCCGTTGCTACTTAATTTTACTTAAATCCTTGATTTAGGGTATCCATGTGTCAAAATGTGAGTTTTTAAAATTTTTTGCTATATTGGGGGTAAAACGGTCATTTTACCCAATTTATGTGGATTTTTTTATTTTTAATTCATTATTTCGTGATATTTACTTTAGTTAGAATGTTAGGAGACTCTTCAGGTACTAAGGTTTTGTTACCTGTGTTTTGGACCTTTTAAGGGTTTTCGGGCCGAATTTAGGGTTTGCGATTCGAGTTAAAGTTTTGAACATCATTTATATTCTTTGGCCTTGTGAATTATCCATCACAAATACTAGGGTTCGAGCAGGGTCATTTCATGGCCCGTAGACTTGGCTTTAGTGCTCCTCCTCGCTCTTCCTTGCTCTTCCTTAGTTTCTCATTTTCTTCTTTCTTTTCTTCTTCTTTCTCTTCCAAGTCTTGAAGAACATTTAGAGTTTCTCAAATCTGGTCCCTCTCTCTCATCTTTGCCGAAAATGAAAAAGGGAAGGAGTGGTTTGGTCTTGGTTTTATAGAAGAAAAAGATAGTGGGTTTAATGATGCTATGTAAGAAAATTTTCTATTTTTCTTATTTTCAATTGGTTGCATGTAAGGTGGAGAGATTTTTAAAAATTTAGAATTTGAAATTTTGTAGAAAACGTTAGTGGGATTTTGGCTAGGGTATGTTCGGGTGGTTCAAAGTGTTTTATTTTGTTTTAATTGCTTATTTTGTGGTGTTTTGGCATTACATTGTTCAAAAGAATACTTTTAAAATTGATATGATGTATTTTTTTAGACTAAAATAAATTATTTTAGTGTTACTATTATTATTATAGTTTATAAAAATGTTGACAACAATTAATTATTTAAATGTAGGTAATTAAGCTACTTTAAGGTACTTTGACTAGATGTGACTTTCTGACTTATTTAAGTGTGTAAGAACTTTAATAATGATCTATTTGCCTTTGTTGGTCTATAATATTATACTAGTATGCATATTACTTGTATAAAAAGTCTTGGGTCATAATAATGCATGATTTGTACATTTTTTTTTCATTTTTGAGTTTAAAAAGGCAAAAAGTGACTTTTTATGCACAAATTCCTAGGTAGCCGACCATGCAAGGGCGTTTTCATCTTTTTTATTGTTATTTTGTCTTTGGTTATTTAATTGTATCTAAATATCTGATTTAAGGTGTCCATGTGTCAAATTTTAAATTTTTAAGACTTTTTGCTGTACTATGGGCAAAACGGTCATTTTATCCTAATTATGAGAAATTTTGATTTTTAATCTAATATTTTATGTTATTTACTTAATTTAGGATTTTAGGAGTCTTCTCTAAGTATTAGAGTTTTTCCCTCTGAGCATTTGATCTCTATAGGGTTTCCAGATCGAATTAGGATTTTCGGGTCGAGTTAGAATTTTCGATCTTTTAGCGACCTAAGATCTTATCGGCTTACCATCGCTAATACTAGAGTTTGGGTTAGATCACTACACGAGTCGTTACAAGCTGGGGTGTTACAGCTAGGCTCCAACCCAGGTCGTTACATACCATGAGCTAGGATGCTAGAACTCGTAAAGGCCTAAATTTTGAGCATTTTTAACTTTCTGTCCCGAATTTTGAAATATCATAACTAAATATAGAAATATGATCTAAGTGTGTTCTTTATATCTAGACCTAGGTTTTGATGTTTTATTTCATATAAAATTGGTTTGAACTAATTTAAATGAGTAGAACTCGGGATATAACATTTTTTTCAAAGTGTGTCAATTTTTGACCAATTAGTTTTGCAGACCTAAAAACTGTAGTTTAGAACGAGATCTAAGCTTAGGTCAAAACATGAAAGTTGTAACTAACAAGTATATATATTGGTTTCCACCAACAATGAGCACAAAATATTGAGATTTGATAGGCCAAAACACATCTTAAAGTCACTATTGTGGATTTGTGAGTAACAGAGTCTTGTGTCATATATTTTTCTATAACCAAAAATTCATATTTTTAGTGATCTACTCAAAATATGCTTTTCATGAATAATATGGCTAACATATGGAACTAGTTACCCCAAGGTGATCCCTCAAACTTGTTTTAAACCCTATGTTATAGACAGATTCTATTGTGTTTTTTTATAGCTAACTGAACCTATTTTACAAAATGGGTTGTATCTCTAATTTATTTCAGATAACTACCCTTAGCACTATTCATGAGGCTTGTAGGGAATATATTACAGTAGAACATATCCAACAATCAGACCTGTGGAACTTGATTTAATGCCCCAAAATCGAGACCAACTGAGGCCTTTTTCTGTACTTTTCTCTGAAAAATGCTGAATTATTTTCACTTCTAAGAATTTATTTATCTATTTGCCTTAGGATTTGACCTTAGTGTTAAACATAAAAGTTGTAGAAAATGTTTTTATCTAAATGGTGACCAAAAATTATAACTTAATTCTAAGTCTAGGTATCCCAAAACACTACTGTCCTTTTTAAAATGGTACTTGGAAGTTGGCCGTTAAGTTGTTAAGTGTATTGTTGAATACGTCTTTGTTGAGGGACTTGAAGTATATATTTTAATTAATTTAAATTGAATGATTAATGTTTAAGAGTGATTATATGATGATTAAAATCCACTCTATAAAATTTGAACCATGTCTTGAGATTCATGACTTATGCTTCATATGCTTGTACTTGGTGCTTTAATGAGTTGCACCATATGTAATGTTGAGTTATACACTTTGCTATGCTTAATTGTATATCATGCAATTGTTAGTTGTACATCGGAATATAAGTTAGCATTGTCATTGAGGCACTAAAAATATCTTGTGGGTTACTCCTTGTACATTTTGAGTTGTATCGTGATATGATCGATGTGGGGGAAGGCGGACCTTTTTATCTTAATTAGTGAATCCTAGTTGATGGGGGTGTTAATGATTGGCCATGTACGTCATGAGCCGTGTCACGTCTTGAGCCGAACCGCTGCTATATGCCACTATGATCGGGAACGCTGACGTATGGGAACCTAACGTACAGGAACATAATGGTGCCTGTTACGTCCCAAACTCCGAGTTATGTGAAACACCATAGACAACCATATAAAACACCTAATCAGATGTTTACTCATAGGTCGAAACAAACACGTATTTAATATATCCACCAAAAAGGCTTACATTACACGGTTCTAACACCAGAGAACATGTTATAAAGCATACATGGTCAAAAAGAGTAAAAAGGAAGACTACAGATCCTCTACCTCTCCGGCAACCCCGAATCAACCTGCGTGAATGGTACCTAAAAAGTATTTGAAATCCCACACCGTGAGTCAAAGCTCAATAGAAACTAGATATGCATCAAATATAAGCAAAACATGCTCATAAAAATGAGGTGCAATTTTTGACTCACACAAGCCACAAGAATGGTTTTGAAAACTATTTTAGATCTGAACTCATACGAGTCTCAGAGGGAAAAACATTTCAAATTTTTTTATACGAGGACTCTCGAGAGCCTCAAGGAAAATAGTTTTGTAAACGGTTTTGTATCACGACTCATCAAAGCTTAGAAAATAATTTGATAGATAGATATAGTACAATGTTTCACCAGCAAAGATGGACTCCTACGAGCCAAGACTCCCACAAGCCCCACATGCAACACAGAAACATGTACCAGGATAAGAACCCTTTTTGACCACATTCACAGAGACATGTACCAGGATAAGAACTCTCTCAAGCCTCAACAACAAATATATCACATTCAATGAGATGCTAGGATAAGAACCCTTTTTTACTCAATGGAGTCACGAAAATGGTTTGAAATTACTTTTATATCACAACTCACACGAGTCTTAAATACAGTTTAAAAATGGTTTAGTCCATGCCACAAAGCATCACATACAATTCGTGTACCTTCTTGGGCTTTCACCGAGGGACTGCAGCCCCAACTAATGCCTTGTTGACCAGAGACAACAGATATCTTCACGGTTATCCACCGTAGGACCAATAAGCCCCCTCATTTTACACGAGATAAAATCGTATACCACGGGATGAAACCGTAAATCACGGGATAACACTGCATACCACGGGAGAAAATTGTATCCCACGGGATAAAATTGTATCAACATATGCATATATAAAATAATAGCTTTAAATGCATCAAAACCACATAAGGCCACATATCCGTCCACAATATGCAAGAGTAAAACTAACCATAGTTCTATAAGCACAAAAGCACGTATAACCACGACGCTCCACATAACGATGCCACACAACCTGTCACGACTAAGAGACTTACAGAACATAACCCAACCAAAGGCCAACACCAAACCTCCCACAAAACAATTCTCACCAAACCCCATCTCTAGAAAGAACATCAGACCCCACGTCCCGCACCCAACGATGCACCAACCACCACGTACACAACCGTGCACCAACAGCCCGCATGAAATGACCAACACCCCTCTTCGTGACTTCAGTCGGTAGGACCCCATAATCCAATCAACTGAAAAACCACTAGAGGAGAGCACTCGATTGAGCACCATAACCCGATCAATTGAAAGGCCCCCACACGACCAAAAGAAACCCCTAAGGCCTTAACACTACCAAAAGAAACCTCTAAGGCCCCAACACGACCAAAGGAAAAGTGGTCAACAACAACAGCAAATGTGTGAACACAAGCAGCAAAGGTGTCAACACAAAACAACAGTAGTGTAGTCAACACAAGTAGAAAGAAAATGGGTCGACACCAACAGTGAAAGTGTTGACACAAATAGAAAAAAATGTCGACACAAAACAACCGCAGCATAGATAACACAAATAGAAAGAAAATGGGTGGACACCAATAGCGAAAGTGTTGACACAAATAGAAAAAGTGTCGACACAAAAGAAAGAAATTCACATTTTCAAACCAGACAGCTGAACGGCGACGGAAAGCAAACCCTAGTGACGAAAAAAGCTTCGTAGCCCCAAATTAAACCAGTCAAACACCACTTCTTCAACCCATAGACATACACAAGCTCAAAACTACCACAAAATCTCGAGAAAAACTCTCGAAAGCAGATTCCATACAACCGAAATCAACCAAAATAGGATTTTATACAAAATCCCGACTCATCGAAACATTAATCGATTTTCATGCATTTTGAAACTGTAAAAACACACACGACAACATGTAGCACCCTTATAAAATAGGAGAGTATAGGATCCTACCTTGTTGAGTCAAAAACTCGATGTCTCGATCCACGCATAAAATTAAACTTTGTCAGGACAAAATTCTATCCGGATGAAAGCGTAGCGCACCACAAGGATTGTCACGCCCCAAACTCTGGGTCACGTTAAACGCTTACAACCAACCACCAAACCGCCCAAACTCAAACGGGATGAAAACCAAACGAGGTTAAAACCTTTGTAAAACGTACTACCGAGAGTTTATTTAATTTAAAAGTGTAGGCCAAAAGACTACGATTACGGCCCCCTAAACCAAACCTTTAAAACAAAATATTCATTTTGAGTAACAAAAATCTTTTTAAAAAGATGGGAAGCCATCCTAAAATTTTCCTCTAAGCACAAGAGTTTATATGAAGTATAAAACCATTTAAACAAGAAAAACCGTGATACAATAAACCCATGGTTACTCTCGAGAGCATAAATCATGCGTAACGTTACAAATAAATATGAGACATATACAACAGGTTATAAGCTACCTATCCAGACAAAACAAAATTCTTGTCATCAGCCACCTCCGGGCACCACCGGGTCAAACTACAGAACCACGTTCACCTGAAAAAGGTTTTGTACAAAAATCCCACAATGTGTGTCGAAGCTCAATAGTAATAGACTATAAAGCCGTAAAGCAGAATATGCAATCATAAGCATAAAGACTCAACCACATGAGCCAAAAATGTTTTTCCATTCCAAAACCACAAGTTTTTCCATCAGGCTCACATGAGCCACAAAAAGGTTTTACCTCATAAAATGCCATGTTTCCATCCTTAAAATCATGCTTATCAACAGTACAGATATCATGCGATAGTTAAGGGAAAATAATAACAAAACTTGATTTTGTTTACCCGAATCACACAATCGGGATCAAAATGTTATTTTCACACTCGGAACACACAACCAAGGAAAAGAAAATGATAAAAATAGTATTCTCCACTCGGGACACAAAGCCGAGGAGAAAGATAAAAATGATATCCTATGTACCGACTCTGTCAACTCAAGACAAAGGCACAACTATGGACTCCCGTCCATTACTCTAAAACTGCCCAGGGCCTGCTAAGTAATGACAAGTTCTATACGGAGTCACAACAACAATGCCATTCACGAAGGCAACCGACGCCATTCATAGAGGGAACCGACTCTTTACGGATTTTCGCGACGGATGGAAGACGCATCTAAAACTTAATTTACGGGGATTAACCCGAAGGTACAAAGCACCTACTCTATGCACATTTTTGGACTTCCACAAAGGAGAAATAGAAGCCCAACTCATCTTACCTACTGTTGCGGTACATCTATGAAAATCATTTAAAAAATAACCGTAGCTTAACTACGAAAAATAGTCAAACAGTTATACAGTTATACATCAACATGTATAAAATGATCCAAAATTCATCAACATGGAGATCTACTAGCGTGTAAAAACATACTCCCATCAACCGTTTAAAAGCTGAGACTCAACCCTAAGGGTTAGCTCCAAACCTCCAAAAACACGTTTTCAAACCTCCCAATCCTCCGTTTTCAAACCACCTTTTGAAAACTATGAACATCCACAAGTCATATAATGTAATAAACCCAAAAAAGTGCAAAACACGCTTTTATCCGAGTAAACAATGTTTGAACACAAAACATGATATATAAAGCATTTCAATCGGTGAAAAAGAGTGCAACTACATGTAGTGTAACTGGTAACTGGCCAGCCGTCACTGTCATGTCCCGACACTCGAGTCACATGAAACACCCACAAACAAACTCCTTAGGAACAAAAAATTTGATAAAAAGTTCCACTAAGGATGAGAAAAAACCTTTTCCAAAACACTCGGCCAAAAACAGGTGAAAACGGTTAAGAAATTTTGGCATACCCTCACTCTTTAGGTCATAACTTTTTCTACAAAAAGAATTTTGTTGTGAGAGATGTGTCAATGGAAATAAGACTTCCAAGGCTTCAATTTGAGTACAAGAACAACCCAATTCCAAGTCCGACTGAGGGAGATATGATCAAAACAAAACGGTTCTGTGCAGCGAGTCTGCTTGAGTGGACATCGGGCACTCAAGCGAGCTACCACCCGAGAAAAACCCAGATTTTTCTATTTGTGAGTTCCAAGCCCCCAAAACTCTCAGGCATTCATATGATACTTCAAAAGACACATAAACCTATTGATTCGCATATTTTTGACACCCACAGACATACGCGAACTCAAACCATCAAGAACCACCGAAAGACACATTCAAAACCCGATTCCCTCCAACTAAAACTAACCAAAAATGCCTTCTTAAACCAAAACCCAGTTTAACGAAACATAAATCGATTTTTCATGCATTTTTAACCAGTGAAAAAGCATATAATTGTACATAGCACCCTTTAAAGACAACATAGTCCAGGATCCTACCTCGTTGAGTCAAAAACTCGATGCCGCGATCCACGTGCAAAAACTAACTTCGTCAGAATAAAATGTTATCCGAATGAAAGCATAGCCCACCACGAGGATACTATGGATCTACTGTCTTATCGTCGAAAATCGAGCCCTAGGCCCCCGAGAAGTTAGGGAGAATGCAAAGCGATTGCTTTGGAGAAAGGAAACTTAGCTTGTAAGTTATGAAAATATCTTTTGAAAATATCTAAGACGAGATATTTATAGACCACGATAATATCTTTTTTTTAAAAAAAATTCACACCACAACGCCCAACGGCCCCGGGGATCAACCCCACATGTATCTTTAAACCCGAACATGTATAAAAACATGCATTTGTAGAATTTCGTGCCAGACTGTCACCGCTCGAGCGGGCCCTTACCAACATACATCTATGCCACACCACCGCTCAAGTGCACCGCTCGAGTGTACAGCCACCACTCGAGCGGTCATTGCTGGGTGATAACCGGAGCATATCTTTCATACACATCTGTATCCAAACCCAAATAGTCACCTAAAACATCACCCAGACTGAGCGTTAATTCCTACTCCATCAATACTTAAATCATTTCCAAAATAAAACAGGTTAGGGTCTCACAACTCTCCCCCTCTTAAAGGAATTTCATCACCAAAATTTAATACTGAAACTCAAGCCATTCACTGCCCTGCAACTATCCACAATCTCTTATGCAAATCCAATAATACTACACAACAGCAAAAATGCCCCAGCAGCTGAAATCCCAAACCTGACGTCAAACGAGGTGAATACGATCGCCACACAAATTGCCCACACATGCAAGTCCCACTGACACCATTGTCATCCATGAGATGTCCATAAAACGTAATATCAAAATCTAACTCACGCTGCCATCCCTTCGTTCTTACTGCCACAAACTGGCTCAATCACACCTCACAATGCACACCAAGGACTATCTCCACGAGTCCAACACAGGATGTCGAACCTTAACATTGGTTACACGAAGTCACACACTCCGCGCACAAACTTTGCATCAAAGGACCACCGACTTTGATACCACATCATTACCCCGCTGATGCTACCAATGCTATTACGTAGCTGACACAACGCCCATCCACGAGCAACAACACAAATATCCAATTCTAGAAAGAAGCTCACTTAACTCACCTGGAATACCAAAGAATGTATTTCATCTCAACCCTCATCTTACCCTGGAGAAACACTAGGTGACACACCATTGTTTCAGACAAGGATCCACACAACCGAAAACAAATCCGGCATCACAGCTACAAGGTCACCGGACCCCAGCGAGTTTCTTGGCCAGACACATCACACAAACATAACATCTGATAGGTATCCAACAACCGACACAAATCTAATTATGTCTCCCGGGCAACAGCACGTCAGTGCAGATCACTGTAAAACTCGACGTCTCGCCATCAGATCACTGATATCAAGGCTACAAATCCATCTCAAATCACACAAGATTGTTATCATCTGACAAAGTAAACATGATGACCATCAGCCAATATCAACCCCAGCGCAGAACACATACATCAATTTCTTGAGTCCATAACAAGAGAATATTCGAACCCAAAACTTGTCCGACAAGTAACCAACTAAGACTTGCCTCTTAAATGCAGCAATTTCCTCTTACGCAAAACTCATCACGGCCCTTTCGTTCCCAATTAAACAATCGCATCGGTCAGGATTGCCATCATCGGACAAAGCAAACATGATGACCATCAGCCAACATCAACCCCAGCGCAGAACACATACATCAATTTCTTGAGTCCACAATAAGAGAATATTCGAACCCAAAACTTGTCCGACAAGAAACTAACTACGACTTGCCTCTTATACGCAGTAATTTCCTCTTATGAAAAACTCATCACGGTCCTTTTGTTCCCAACCAAATAATCGCATCAGTCGGAACATGCCACGCCAACCAAGGTTCCTCAATCATCGCATCCTTCCTGACTCATACCTTACCACACTATCAAGATCACCATCCAAACAAATGGTTATGCCAAAGCACAACGCTTACCACGGTTGATGCTCACTCCTCAGCTCAAAGAACTCTGAACAGTTCAAAACCCCAAACAGAAGATAAATTCGAATTCACAAAAGTCTATTAGAAACCCACCATACGCATACCACAGTTGCACAGTTCTGACAAAATTCTTGCTCTACCATGAGCTAAAAGTACAACCATAACCACACAATCCAGAACAAGGTGTACACAACGGCTAACAATTCTCAGCTGTTCACTGTAGAAAGAACACTACATCTCAGCACCAATTCCCTTGTCAACGAGAACAAGCAAAAGCATTCTTGGTCTACCAACTCGACCTCATAGGGAACACAACCCAAATCGTCCAACTATCATACAAACAAGTCACGCTGGCTAGGTTACCATGACCTATCATGTTTACCACATGCATACGTACTCATTTACGGTCTTCCACCATGGGATAATACTAACCCCCTCATGTAATTCTTTACGGTCCCCAGCTGCGGGAGCAATCGGATCCCAAGTCACACACACGGATACTAAATATCCAAGAAGGCACATATCTATGCACCACGCGTCAAAACCAGGAAGAATCAAACCCACAATCACTCGATCACAACGATACAAGTCCCCGAGTCACAACTCTAAGGGTCACAACATGGAAATCCATAGAGATTTTTGGTCTCAGTACACAACCAAAACCTGAATTGATCAAGATCCCGGCATCTCCATCCAACCGAGATGAAACAACTCGCACCAGACAACCGTCTACAAAGAAACTCTATCTCCGTCCAGAGAGAAAAAAAGGGTCAACAAAACCCATAACCCAATCTCAACGTACTGGGAGTACTCCTCAACACTTAGCCTCTAAAGAACTCTATCAACCTTACCTTGAGGTCACCTTGACCACAATCAAACAGCTGCTATCAAAACTCTTGCTAGGCAAACCACAACCACATCATGGCCTCGAACTCACTGTTCAACTCTCACATAGACAGCGCACGGCACCAAACAAAGAAAACCTAATCCTTGAGATTTTTCATCCAGAGTTACTAATAACTCCCACAAATCTGCTACTTGTTACATGTTAGAATCGTAATTTGAACCCTTACACATTCTATAGTCACGACCCATACTCTTCCCAGCATATCTGCAACTCATACTCGTCCCCATATCATTGAGTTCACTCACTCAGAACTCAATTCTCAAACCTCAAAAAGGTATACAACGTCCAAGGTCATCAGAACTACTTAGACTACCAACAACATCGTTAGATACTAATCTAACTACTGTCAACATCCTACTGACCACCATCAACATCCTGACTACCAAGGAATATCTCTAGAAGCACTCACATTCTGTTATCTCAACATACACCCGGTCAAGGATTACTACGCTCCCATTCACTATGTTTCAATCTATACCCCATCCTGAGTACATAGATCATGACATAGCATGGCTCACGATGTACCTAATCCATCACACGACCAAACCATGTACGTCAAACCCTCATCGAAAGGGATTGTCACGATCCACAGATCTATCATAACTACTGATTCCCCAGCATCTTCGACACCCCATCTCCCCTACTCACAAGGCTATCCTTAACACAACTCTAACCTCCAATAGCATACACTCAAGAGGAGTCATCTATCCAAGCTAAAGCCATCAACCATGCTTCGACTACACCTGAACAAAACTCTACTCATACCAACACTCGACAGTTTACCAACCGAGGCCAACCTCACTCAGCTAAACCTAACTCAATGACGAGTTCCACAGCATACCAAGCGATTGATGCTAAACCCATAACCTTATCTCTGCAACTGATAGCAACCGAGTTGCACATCCAAGACCTAAACCACGATCTCATCGTCTCGAAGGGTGTACTGGTTATATATAAAGAAAATATGAAACACGATAACCTAAGGTCGATCTATCATGTTATTTGTAATACATACTACATAATCATACTAACACATAGACACAACGATTATGCAGACACAACACCAATACGAAGAGAACTGATGAGAATGACGCATCACTTTGAATAACCTATGTAGATTCCTTGCTAGAAACTATGTCCGCAAAACGCATTTCTAACTTGGCTCCCAAGTTCGTTAATCCAATCGCCCTAAGAAAAGACTAATCAATCCTAAGGTCCAACTTCCATGCTCACATATACATGGCATCAACATGCTCAACAATTAACATGCTCATGATCCAAACACATGCAACCAAGCACATGCACATCCTCACAAGGTGATGTACCCTCTTCCCACGGCTCACAGGTTTTCGAACCTAGAGCTCTGATAAAAAAGTTATCACACCCCAAACTCTGAGTCACATGAAAAGCCTACAACCAACCACCAACCACCAAACTACCCAAACCCAAACGGGATGAAAACCAATCGAGGTTAAAACTTTTGTAAAACGTACTACCGAGGGTTTATTTAATTTAAAAGAGTAACTCAAAAGACTACGATTATGGCCCCCCTAAACCAAACCTTTAAAACAAAATATTTGTTTTGAGTAACGAAAATCTTTTTAAAAAGATGGGAAGCCATCCTAAAATTTCCCTCAAAGCACAAGAGCTTATATGAAGCATAAAACCATTTGAACAACAAAAATCGTGATACAACAAACCCATGGTTACTCTCGAAAGCATAAATCATGCGTACATTCATAAGAATTACATATGTTTTACAACATGATACAAATAAATATGAGACATATACAAGAGGTATAAGCTACCTATCCAGACAAAACAAAAGTCTTGTCATCAGCCACCTCTGGGCACCACCGGGTCAACCTACAGGACCACGTTCACCTGAAAAAAGTTTTGTACCAAAATTCCACAACGTGAGCTGAAGCCCAATAGAAATAGACTATAAAGCCGTAAAGCAGGACATGCAATCATAAGCATAAATACTCAACCACATGAGCCAAAAATATTTTTTCATCCCAAAACCACAAGTTTATCTATTAGGCTAACATGAGTCTCAAAAAAGTTTTACCTCATAAAACCTTATGTTTCCATCCTTAAAACCATGCATATCAACGGTACAGATATCATGCGATAGTTAAGGGAAAACATTAACAAAACCTGATTTTTTTTACCTGAATCACACAATTGGAATCAAAACGTTCTTTTTCCACTCAGAACACACAACCAAAGAAAATAAAACGATAAAAATAGTATTCTCCACTCGGGACACACAGCCGAGGAGGAAGATAAAAATGAAATCCTATGTACCGACTCTGTTAACTCAAGACAAAAGCAACAACTATAGACTCCTGTCCATTACTCTAAAGCCGCCCAGGGCCTGCAAGGTAATGCCAAGTTCTGTACGAAGTCACAACAACGATGCCATTCACGAAGGCAACCGACTCTTTACGGATTTTTGCGATCGATGGAAGAAGCATTCAAACCTTAATTTACGGGGATTAACCCGAAGGTACAAAGCACTTACTCTGCGCACGTTTTTGGACTTCCACCAAGGAGCAATAGAAGCCCAACTCCTCATACCCACTGTCACGGTACATCTATGGAAATCATTTCAAAACCAACCGTTGCTTAACTACGAAAAACGATAAAATAGTTATACAGTTATACATTAACATGTATAAAAAGATCCAAAATCCATCAACATGGAGATCTATTAGCATGTAAAAAACATACTCCCATCAAACGTTTAAAAGCCAAGACTCAGCCCCAAGGGTTAGCTCCAAACCTCCAAAAACACATTTTCAAACCTCCCAATCCTCCGTTTTCAAACAACCTTTTGAAAACTATAAACATCCACAAGTCATATCATGTAATAAACCAAGAAAAGCGCAAAACATGCGTTTATCCGAGTAAAGAAGGTTTGAACACAAAACATGATATATAAAACATTTCAATTGGTGAAAAGGAATGCAACTGCACGTAGCGTAACTGGCTAGCCGTCACTATCACGTCCCGACACCCAGATCACGTGAAACACCCACAAACAAACTCTCAAGGAACAAGAAATTTGATAAAAAGTTCCACTAAGGATAAAAAAAAATCTTTTCCAAAACATTCGGCTAAAAATGGGTGAAAAATGATTAAGAAATTTTGACATACCCTCACTCTTTTAGTCATAATTTTTTCTACAAAAAGAATTTTACTATGAGGTGTCATTGGAAAGAAGACTTATGGGGCTTCAATTTAAGTTTAAGAATGACCCAATTTTGAGTCCGAATGCGGGAGATATGATCAAAACAAAATGGTCCTGCGCAACCAGTCTGCTCGAGCGGACTTCGGGCGCTCGAGCGAGCTACCACTCGAGAAAAATCCAATTTTTTTTGTTTTTGAGTTCCATGCCCCCAAAACTCTCAAACACTCATATGATACTTCAAAACACACATAAACCTACTGATTCACATATTTTCAATACCCACGGACATACACGAACTCAAACCATCAAGAACCACCGAAAAAAATATTCAAAACCCGATTCCATCCAGTCAAAATTAACCACAAATGGATTTTTAAACCAAAACCCAGTTTATCGAAACATAAATCGGTGTCTCATGCATTTTTAACCGGTGAAAAAGCATATAATTGCACATAACACCCTTTAAAAATAACATAGTCTAGGAACCAATCTCGTTGAGTAAAAAACTCGATGCCTCAATCCACGTGCAAAAATGAACTTCGTCGAAATAAAATTCTGTCTGGATGAAAGCATAGCCCACCACGAGAAAACTAAGGATCTACTATCTGATCGTCGAAAATCGAGCCCCGGGCCTCTGACAAGTTAGAGAGAAGGCAGAGCGTTTGGTTTGGTAAAAGGAAACTTAACTTGTAAGTTATGAAAATATTTTTTAAAAATATCTAAAACGAGATATTTATAGGCCACGAATATTTTTTTTAAATTCACACCAGAACGCCCAACGGCCCCGGGGACCAACCTGACATGTATCTTTAAACTCGAACATGCATAAAAACACGCATTTGTAGAATTTCATGCCAGACTGTCACTGCTCGAGCGAGCTCCTACCGACATACATCTCTGCCACACCACCGCTCGAGCGGGGCCCTACCGACATACATCTCTGCCACACCACCACTCGAGATACATCTCTGCCACACCACCGCTTGAGCGGGCCCCTACCGACATACATCTCTGCCACACCACCGCTCGAGCGCACAACCACTGCTCAACCAGTCATCGCTGGGTGATAATCGGAGCATATCTTTCATACACATCTGTATCCAAGCCCAAATAGTCACCTAAAACATCACCCAGGCTGAGCGTTAATTCCTACTCCATCAATATTTAAATCATTTCTAAAATAAAACAGGTCAGGGTCTCACAAGGATACTAAGGATCCGCTATCTTATCGTCAAAAATCAAGCCTCGCGACCCCGAGAATCTAGAGAGAAGGTAGAGGTTTTGGTTTGAGAAAAAGAAACTTAGCCTCCAAGTTTTGAAAATATCTCTACCAAAATATCTAAGGCTGGATATTTATAGGCCACGAAATGTTTTTTTTCAAATTTTCACCACAATATCCAACGACCCCGGGAACCAACCCCACATGCATCTCTAAACCCGAACATTCATAAAAATGCATACAAGACATGCTGCAACAAAAATAATAAACACGTGTTGAAATATGCTAAAAAAAAAAAAGAAAACGGATTAGGGTCTCACAACTCTAACCCCCTAAAAGGAATTTTGTTCCCAAAATTCAGGACAAGGTCAAAAGAAAACAACCCTGTCGATCACAATCGACACAGGCACAAAAGGTAGTCAGCTAAACCATTCCTAAGATACAGTCAAACACGGTTAAGGATCCTAAACAACGGCTAACCATATAAAAAACACGGGATCTACAACTCGCCCCAACTTCACATCCTCACCAACCGCTGTCTCAACACAGCACACTATCCACGGAGTCCATCACCAAGTCCAAACCTATAGCCACGCCTCAAACACAGCCTCGCCCTCTCCGTGCGGACATCACGTCTATATGAAATAAACACAAAATATAAGATGCAATACAGCGCATGAACGTAAGCATTAACCACATAAGCATGCTAACACGTAGCCACATAGGTTCATGCAAAACAAACCCCACATACTGAGGAGAACCGACAAGAGTTACGCGTCAATTTAGACAACCTACCCAAATTCCCTGCTAGATCACGTCAGCTATATGCATTGGCTCCCAAGTTTGTTAATCTAAATGCCAAAGGCAAGACTAATAAATCTTAAGGTTCAACCCCCATGCTCACATATACACAACATTCACACATACCCAGCGTGCTAACACGTTCATGTTATTAAAACAGCTAAACACATGCAGTCAAGCACACGCAATCAACCTCACACGGTGATGCACCCTCTTCTCACGGCTCTTGTGTATTTGAACCTAGAGCTCTGATACCATTCTATCACTCCCCAAACTCTGGGTCACGTGAAATACCATAAACAACTATATAAAACACCCAACCTGATGTTTACTCACAGGTCAAAACATGCATGCATTTAATATATCCGCCAAAAAGAGTTACATTACACGGTTCCAACACCGGAGAACATGTTATAAGCATACATGGCCAAAAAGAGAAAAAAGGAAGACTACAGATCCTTTGCCTCTCCAGTAATCCCGAATCAACCTGCGTGACCGGTACTTGAAAAATATTTCAAATCCCACATCGTGAGCCAAAGATCAGCAGAAACTAGATAAGCATGAAATATAAACAAAACATGCTCGAAAAATGAGGTGCTATTTTTGACTCACACGAGCCACAAGAATGGTTTTGAAAATAGTTTTAGATCTAAACTCATACGAGTCTCACAGGGAAAAACATTTTGAAAATGGTTTTATACGAGAACTCCCAAGACCATCAAGGAAAATAGTTTTGTAAACGGTTTTGTATCACAACTATCAGAGCCTAGAAAATAATTTTATAGATAGATATAGTACAATGCTTCACCAGCAAAAATAGACTCCTACGAGCCAAGACTCCCACGAGCCCCACATGTAACACAGATACATGTACACTACTCTCTCAAGCCTCAACAACAGATATATCACATTCAATGAGATGCCAGGATAAGAACCCTTTTTTACTCAAAAGAGCCACGAAAATGGTTTGAAATCAGTTTTATATCACTACTCACATAAGTCTTAAATACAGTTTAAAAATGGTTCAGTTAATGCCACAAAGCATCGCAAGAAATCCATGTACCTTCTTGGGCGTTCACCAAGGGACCGCAGCCCCAACTAATGCCTTGTTAACTAGAGATAACAGATATCTTCACGGTTTTCCACAGTAGGACCAATAAGCCCCTTCGTTTTACACGAGATAAAATCATATAGCACGGGATGAAACCGTATATCACAGGATAAAATCGTATACCACGGGATAACACCGCATACCACGGATTAAAACTATGTCCCACGGGATAAAATCGTATACCACGGGATAATACCGCATACCACGGATTAAAACTGTGTCCCACGGGATAAAACCGTATACCACGGATTCAAACTGTGTCCCACGGGATAAAACCATATCAGCATATGCATATAAAACCAAAGCTTTAAATGCATCAAAACCACATAAGGCCACATATCCGTCCATAATATGTAAGAATAAAACTAACCATAGTTCTATAAGCACAAAAGCACGTATAACCACAACACTCCACATAACGATGCCACACAACCCGTCACGACTAACAGACTTATAAAACACGACCCAACCAAAGGCCAACACCAAACCTCCCACAAAATAATTCTCACCAAACTCCATCTCTAGAAAGAACATCGGACCCCACGTCCCGTACACAACGATGCACCAACCACCATGCATACAACCGTGCACCAACACCCCGCATGAAATGACCAACACCCCTCTCCGTGACTTCAGTTGGCAGGACCCCATTACGTAATCAACTAAAAAATCACTAGAGGAGAGCAGTCGATTGAGCCCCATAACCCGATCGACTAAAAGGCCACCACACGACCAAAAGAAACCCCTAAGGCCCCAACACGACCAAAAGAAACTCCTAAGGTCCCAACACGACAAAAAAAAGGGGTCAACATAAACAGCGAAAGTGTCGACATAAACAGAAAAGGTATCAATACAAACAGCAAAAGCGTCGACACAAACAGCAAAGGTGTCGACACAAAACAACAGCAGTGTAGTCAAAACAAGCAAAAAGAAAAAGGGTCGACACCAACAGTAAAAGTGTCGACACAAACAGAAAAGGTATTGCCCCAAATAGAAAAATGTGTCGACACAAAACAACCGCAGCATAGATAACACAAACAGAAGGAAAATGGGTCGATACCAACAGTGAAAGTGTCGACACAAACAGAAAACATGTCGACACAAACAGAAAAAGTGTCGACACAAAAGCAACAAATTCACATTTTCAAACCAGACGGCTGAACGACGACATAAAGAAAATCCTAGTGATGGAAAAAGCTTCTTAGCCCCAAATTAAACTAGCAAAACACCCCTTCCTCAACCCATAGACCCCCAAACAAACCCTTCAAACCCCCACAGCATGACCGTTGGATAGCCTAGTGAGTCGTTTTCCCCTCTGACATGGCGGTCGCCATTATCAAAACCCTACAAATATGGCGGTTGCTGGATAAGATCCCCTTCAACCTGGCGGTCACCATAAAACTCTTGGGAAACCAAGCGGTCACCATCATTGAAGATGGCGACTGCCACCTCTAGGCACGCACAAGACCTTCAAGGCCGCGCGGGTTGGTTTCATTCTTCACTTCTCACTCTCTCTCTCTCTAGCCTTCAAACACTCTCAACTCTCTTTCTTGCTTTTTCTCGTTTCTTAGCCTTTTCCCTTTGCCTCTTGTTCATCCTTGCTTCCTAGCTTTCACACGATGTTCACCCTTTTCTCTTCATGGCGAGCCAGGGCCAAGGAGACGATGATCTTGGGGCACGACAGGGCCCCTCTGCCACTAGGAGCTCCTCCATGGGGACTCTCGGGGGTACGTTCGCTAGCCTTCCTGCTGGTGGGGTTACTTCCACACAGCCCACCGCTGCGATGGACGCCCTAGTTCTCAAGGCAGAGCGTGCTTCTCACTGGGCTGCTGAGGAGGCACAGGCAGCTGTTGAGACACAGGTTGCTGCGGATGCATCTGTTGAGGCCGCTGTGGCTGATTTCTTGGATCCTAATGCTGGAGAGGGCCACCCTGCTCCATTTGATACTTATACTTATGCTCCAGCACCCTATCGGGTGGTTCCACGTGGGATGAGACGTTACGACCCTCCTACTGATGCCGTTGCTGCTGACGTTCTTCTACGGGAGCACGACCATCATATGTATCGCCAGCACCAATCGGTAAGTTCCCCAAACTTACTGTTTTGATACCAAAGCATATTATATCTCAAACGTAGATGCATGCCTAGGGTCCCTTATAAGATGATGAATTGATTTGATTATGATGATGAATGATTTATTTTGATGATAGTATGGATGACAAATGATTGTTTGTATGACTTGTTTGAGATCTTAGCTTAGGTACTTTGCAATTGAGATTAAAACAGTAGGGACACTTAGGATTTTTGAACAAATAACAAAAGGGGCACTTATTTTAGTAAAAACAAATCACAAAATAAAATGCTTGAATTTTCATTTTAGGAAAAACAAAAAGATTAAGGGGGAGGAATTTTTGTTTTTGTTTTTTTTATTTTTGGTGGCATGAAAACTAAAGGAAAATTTTTTATCAAAAATCCTAAAATTGAAGGCAATTTTGTGAAAAATTTCTAAAATCACAAACTCTAGAAATCTAAGGGGTATTTCTCAAAAATCTAGAAATTTAGAAAGTTGGGGACAATTTTAAGAAAAATCCTAAAAGATTTTAGAAATCTTAGAAATTTTACAAATTTTAGAAACTTTTAGGGAAGATTTTTGAAAAATCTCTGGAGAAAAGTTTTTAAAAATTGTACGAAAAATTTGAAAATTCCTAGAAAATTTTGAAGAAAAATTTTGAAAAAAAAAATTAGAAAATTTTAAGAAAATCTTGAAAATTTTTAGGAAGATTTTATTTATTTATTTATTATTATTTTTAATTTTTTATTATTTTTTATTTTTGTTTTTTTTATTATGTATTTTTTTATAGAAAGAATGAGTATCTTTAAAATGATAAGAGTCTGGCATGCTTGGACTTTAGGGTTCCAAATCTTTTATTAGGATGTGGAAAAATCAAAGGATCGTCACTTATGCACGAACCTATGGTAGGAAGGTTCGCGTGATTTATCAGGGCTTAGAGAGGACGAAGGGCTATCACTTACACACGAAGCTAGGATTTTGGTGCGTAGTTTTCTAGGGCTTGAAAACACCGAAAGGTCGTTACTTACACAAAAACCTAGGGTTTTTTATTACTTTTGATTATCTGTTGTTTAATCTGCTCTTTATATATCTTCTATTTGTCTTCTCCTTTTAAGGCTGGTCACTATGTCTGTGGCTTCGGAGGTTCTGCCTCTGGATATGTGTTGGAGCGGTATGATGCCCTCCCTACTCCCAGCCGGGCTTATATTAATGCCTCTGGTTATGCTTGCTTCATACCCTTGTTGGGTAGAACGAGCAACGATCGGGTGTGGTTGACTGCCCTGGCTAAGCGGTGGTGGGATACCACCAACACCTTTCACTTCACCACATTCGAGGCTACTTTGACGCCTTGGGATTTTGCACTCATCACTGGCATTCGAGTTAAAGGGGCCCCTATCCCTTTTGACCCGACCATCGCTAGTTCTGCTGATGCATTGATGCACTTCCTTGGAGCTGTTCCCACCCAGATGGACAGAGACCAGGTCCGATACACCTGGTTCTTTGAGAGATTTAGACATTTCCAATGCACTGAGCCTCGTCACTACGAGTGGGTCGCCTGGGGTTTTCTCATGTATATGTTCGGTACCTCATTGTTTTCGAACAAGGAGAATATCGTACATTTTCACTACCTGGGTGCCCTTGCTCGCCTCGACCATGTTGCTGCATTTGACTAGGGAGGAGCTGTCCTTGCCACCCTGTACGGCATTATGAGCACTCTTACTCGGTTCCCTAAGGAGCTCAGCATTGGGGGATACTGGAGGGTTTGGGAGGTATAATTTAGCTTATGTAGTTTTCTTTTCACTTATGTTATCCGTTATTACTTGCTAACATCTTTTCCTTTGCAGCTGTGGACCTATGAGTTTCTCAGGCTTCACATCCCAACAAACTCTGCGACAGACCCTTTGGTCATTCCCCGAGCGGCCCGATGGTTCCGAGACCTAAAGGGGAAGAAAGCTAGAGGGAAGGACATAGACCGCTTTCGGGTGTCCTTAAACCGGCTGACCCCTTACCAGGTATCTCTAGTTACCATTCATTACTCTCTGTACTGTACTATCCACTGCACTGTACCACACTGATCACTGTATTCTGTTCACTGATACTGCACTGCATTTATTGATTACTGTATATTGTATTGTTCATTGTGCTCTACAGGTTCACTAGGATGTCTGGCAGGGAGCAGAGGATCGGGTTTGCGCAGACTTGATGCGTAGTGAGGATATCGCTTCGAGACGGATCCTATAGGAGGGTCAATTCAGGCAGGAGTATTATCTAGGGAGCGAGTGGTTCGCCAGTCGCTCGGCCTGGATCACTTTCAGATCCCGGTGGTTCCTCTGGCTTGTATGTGTCGGATTGATCATCTGAGCCGAGTCGATCTTCTTCTTGAACTGGTGGGGACTCCAGCTGCTTAGCTGCTGGTGGTCGAGGGAGACTACACCACCTGGGCCCGGGCACATCTGTTGGGACCTTTAAGACCTGGCCCGGCTGCCCCTAGTGGCAGGAGGAGAGGACAGGCGCCAGAGGTTGCTGGGTCTGGTGCTGCTAACGCTGCGGCTGGAGCTGTTGGTGATGATGCTGCAGCTGGAGGGATGAGGGGCTCAGAGATCCCCTGGGAGATTCAAACAGTAGCATACGGCTATCCCTTCCCTCTACCGGTTCCCATTCCGCCAGCACCTAAGTTCAGGGCTGAGCTCAATCAGGTTTGTCTTTGTCCTTTCTCCTTTTATTTGGTTGCTTTCTTTGTTTTGTTTATATAAATTATCTAACTTTATTTTTACAGGTTAATCATGCGTGGCTAGATCATCTACTACTGGTCTTTACAGGTCAGAGAGCACTGATCCGTAAGCTTGACGCCATTGTGCGAGAGGCTGGCATCACTTTTACCCCAGCGGCTGTAGTAAGTGTCCTCATAACTCTTTCCAACCTTCTTGTACCTTTTTTTGTACTCTTTTTTGATCCATGTTTTCTTCTGACACCCTCCGGTACTAGCTGCTGGCATAGTACCACTGCGGGCTACCGCTCCTTCTCCTGCTCTAGTCCCAGCCCGAGGTCATGGTTCTCGTGTTGCCTCCTCCAGAGCTCGCTCCCGAGGATCTGTCTCTTCTGCCTGGAGCTGCTCTAGAGCTATATCTTCTTCTTTCGGCAGTGGTGGAGATGACTATATTGAGAGACTTTTTGAGGACGTGAGCTCAAACGAGGCTGGTCCTTCCTCCCGCCGGGTCTGCCCTAGGCATCAGTGAGAGAGAGAGCGAGAGAGCTTCCCTCCTCCCCAGTTTCATTTATCTTCTGATACATTTATTTTGATGGACCTACGAGCCCCAGTTTGGCGTATTTACATACATTTACTTCATCAATGGGCCTGCGTGCCCCAATTTTGCTATTTATTATGCCTAGGTGCCCCAATTTTTATTCTGATGCATTTTTTCACTTTCTAATACGTTTTTGGGCCTTCGTGCCATTTATTGCTTAGTATTCTTCTATTTCTACTGCTCAAACTGTGATGGATGCAAAACACGAATGTCAAGACTTAACGCATAATGCAGAAACCACAAGCTGATGTATGCCTGCCACCTTCTAACATGGCGGTCGCCAGAATCAACCTGGCGGTCACCATTTTCCTTAAATGCTTACATGGAAGTCGCCAGTTACAACATGGCGGTCGCCTAGTCAAAAGGCTGATGTCACTGTACTATGCTTTTAAGAGTTTGCGGTCGCTAGCTTCAAGGTGGCGGTCGCCGCATTGAACATGCCTTTTGCCGAAATTTTGATTTCTCGCCCTTTCCTGCCTTATAAATATAGCCTTGGAGGCCCCATTTTCTGTTACTCTGACCCAGATGGCTAATTCCCTTTCTTCATGGATTGAGGTATTTTCCCACATCGAATGTTTGAACTTCGCCTCATTTGGCATCAATGCCATTTTCTCATTGAGGACTGTGAAGATTAATAGGCTTTTATTGATGGCCGCTACATAACTGTGGGATCCGCAGTCTCACGTCTTTTGGTTTAGCCTTAAAGAGCTCTGCCCCACTGTGGAGGAGTTTGCTGCCATTTTGGACTTGGCCCCAAAGAGTTTTGTTGTGGTCCCCACTTTCTTTTTTTCTACCCGTCAGTAGGTGATACAGCTTTGTGGTCTATCTAGGATGGAGGCCTCTCTTCTGACACAGGATAACTTCCATGACATACCTTGGATCATTGATAGAGTCTGTCCTACCGGTGACCTCAGTGATCTCAACTTTTAGCTACGGCGACGCTTTGCACTTTGCTTCTGTCTTCTTGCCCAGTATCTTCTTGTCCCATCTGATGAACGAGTTAGCTGTGTCCTGGTTGACATTGCTGGTCAAATGTGAATGGGGAGAGACTTCGTGCCACTTGTCCTAGCCGAGACACTATTGGGCCAAGATGCTGTTAATTGCAGTGAGACCACTACTTTTGCTAGCAACCCTTTACTCCTTCAGGTTAGCTCAAATTTTTCTCTTCATTAAGCTCTCTATCATACTACAAAGCTTTTTCCTCACCATTCCAGCTTCTTCTGCAGATCTGGCTGATGGAGAAGGTAAATCTTGTACAGAAGCCTCCCACTGATAAGCACAAGCCGCATCTTTCCTTTATCATCCCCGTTATCAGATATGTGATACCGAGGCAGTGCCCTTTGTGTTGGATTTCAACCATGACTCTGACCACTATGGATCAACCTGGTACTCTGCAAGTCGGTCTTTGTCAGACTAATTTCTATTGCCCCCATCGGATCATGCGGCAGTTCAGGCGAAGCGAGATTATTTTTCCCAATATTTGAGGTTGTCTGTTTTCTTCTGCACTGCAGGCTCCATTTTTAGCACAGTATCAGGATGCCTAGCCTTCTCGTTCACGTATGGAGATACAGGGGTGGCAATGTTCTGAGCTTTCTGCTGAATACAAGACATGGCTGATGCAGGATTGGGAGAAAAAGGATAAGGAAGAAGGAAAACAAGAAGTAAAAAGGAGGAGGATTTGAGGCCTCCTTCTTTGTCTTAAAGATTTCATAGCTTTCCTCTTTTGTTTGTAGAATTTGGGACTTGCATGCCCTCCCTTTAAAAACTTTGTAGCTCTAATTAAAGCAATGAGAACCTTCCACTTTATGCTTAGAATGATTTGAATTTATCCAAAGTTTGAATGACTTTATTATCAAAATTCGGAAACAAATTTGCACTGATCTTACTTAGATTCAAAAATGGTTAAAAAGAATGCGGTTGGACTTCTTAGAAAAAGCTGCCTACGTATCCCAAACTCCATCCGATCGATCTTCTCAACCAATGCAGATTCTCTGGTCTGAACAGTGTTTTCTTCCTCAACTCTCACTTAACGAGGAACCCTTAGTGGTGGCAAAACAACTTGCGGTCCATCGGGGACCTGATTGTCATCCAAAAAGTCCTCGACATTCTCATTTGTGTCCTCTGATTATCCATTTACAATAGGTATACGGGCCTGAATTGCCTGGATCTAAGCCGAACAATGTACTTGAGCCTGGGTCTGCTGTTCTATAGCTCTTTATATATCAGTGATCGCCCTCATTAGGACTGCCAGATTCACCTCATTTTTTGCCATTTCAGATGACTGTTCGGGTACCCTACAAAGTCTACTTATCACTGATCTTTCCCAGATATGTGTTGGTTATACTTTTCTAGGCCCAATGGTAAACCCTCAGAGAAATCTAGACCCCAAAAGGCAGAATTACCAATATCAAACACCTCCCGGACAAGTTATCTAACGACAGGTAGCAAATACTCAGACAGCAAATCATGAGCAGATAAACACGGAGACTAAAACAATGTTCCTGCCGGGAACATACTGGCAGCAAATCAACAAGACAACCCGGGATGACAGCTAAGGAGAAGATTAACCAACTTCTAAAGGGAAGGTTTATCTAAACGGACGGCACTTTTATAAGAAAATAGAACTAGACTGAGAGGACTGGTTTGACTTAAAATTCTTAAGGAGAAACGGGCAGCATAATGGTAAAGAACTAACTCCCACAGGCTTGACAAGGGTAGCCAAAACAAAGGTGGTGGAGAAACTAACAATCTAGGGAGAACCCGGGAGAAAGAGAGAAACTATCCTAGAGGCTACAGAACAAAACACGGGCATGACCCTAGGAAAACTATGGTGTGGAGACCAAACATGGTGAAAAACAAAACTCGAATAAGAACCCGAAGTCGAAAAACTAACCTAATCAAAGGATAATGAAAAACCCAGGCGGAACCCAGAAAAGGAACTAGCTTAAAGCTAAACAAAACAATCCTAACAATACGCACGCAAAACATACAATTAAGAAAAATACATAATCCTACTACGGTTAGCAGCACCTAATGGGGGGTTCTAAGTTACTATATGCAAAAGGCCGATTTTGGTCAATCGAATAGGGTACCTTCTGAATAGAGCCGGGTATATACCTCCTATGCTTGGAGTGGTGCAGGACATGGTCAAATAGTACGCTCGAACTCTTTTATTGCGCCTATGATAGCGTACAATAAGTAAGGCTTGCCCGTCTTCGCAATAATTCCCGAAACGAATAAACGATCAGGGCATCAGGTCGACCAGGCATGGGATTTAAAGAACAATGCACATGCATGCAAAAATGCAAATGAGAAATTCTTATTAAGAACCAATGATATTTTCAAGTCTAGCCCTCTTATTTAATTTTATTAACCAGTCCCCAGCGGAGTAGCCAAAAAATTATGTGGCGTTGGGATTTTGGGATTTTGGAAATACTTCAAAAATAATGGATTCAAAGATATTTAAAAAATATTTTAACACCTTGAAAGCCAAAGTTTAAAAATTCTTTTTAGTGAAAATGGAGTCGCCATCTAGTTTTTGAGAAAAACTAAGAATAACAAAAAAATAACTACAGATCTTTAAAACGTTTAACTACAGAAAGAGGGTTCGGGCGCTAAGGTACGAATCGAAAAATGTGTTAGGCACCCCGTTTGTCCAACTGTAAGGTTAGCCTCTACTAATCATCATTGGTTTTTTAATATAATTTTTCAAATACATGCAAATAAAAAAAATAGAGGTAAAAAGAGAACATCTAAAATCAAATATGGAAAATACTTAGCATACGTATATAGAATGTCAAATAAAACAAGTGTTGAAGGAAAAAAAATCCTAAGTCCTACGGCATGCAATTTCTAACTAAATGATACATGGAATGCACCCGCATACAATTTCATCAAAATGAACTAAACTATGAAAACTTAAATAAATGAGTAAAACATGATAAAAAGCTGTTAAAATTACCTAAACATGGATTTTCTACAAAAGATAAATTAAACTATCCTAAACATACTTTCAAATAAAAATACTAAAACATGCACTAACATTAACATGGTGAATTGGTAAGAGAAATGAGAAATACAAAATAAAATATGCATAAAAAGGATCCTAAAAGAAGGTTTATAAAATAAAAAAACTTACGAAAAGAATTTTAGAAAATGTTATACTAAGAAAAGAGATTCTAACTATTTATATTTTAAAACAAAAACAAAAACAAAAGAGAATAACATTATACTAAAATGTGAAAAACTAGTTTAAAAGACTTTTTATGATTTTTGTGTTTAACAAAATGAAAGAAAATAATACCAACATTAAAAAGAAAAAGAAAAAAACAAAAGAAAGGAAAGATAAAGCTAATAATAATATTTTTTTAAAAAAGAAAAGAAAAGAGAGTAAAATGCTACGAAAGACAATTACACTAATGTTAAAAGAAAAAAAATAAAATTTGAAGATGAAAGCTAGTAAAAGAAAAAGAGTATTAAATCAAAATTACAAGAAAAAAAAATAGAATGTTATTAAAAGAAAGTTAGACTAACTAAAAAGAAAGAAAATAAACATTAGGAGAAGAGCATTATAATAATGATACTAAAGGAACCTTAAACTAATATTAGAAGAAAAGAAAAGAAACTAAAATGGGACATTAGCATTAAAGAAAAGGAAAAGAAATGAGATATTAAAAGAGAAATAAAGCTATATTACAAGAAAATAGAAAATGAATATTAGCATTAGATTAAAAGTTAACTAATATTAAAAGAAAAAAATGGAATAAGGCATTAGCAAAAGAAACATTAAATTAACATTAAAAGGAGAATTAGCATTAAAAGAGTACAATATTAACAATTGCAATCATTTTTATGTAAGTGGTTGTATTACAACGATATCGACATTATTTAGTCGTATCGTCACATTATGTTAGCACTAATTTGATAAGTAAATTAAAGAAAAAGACAATGTGATTAATGTGATATGTAAAGTAAGAAATTAATTCAAGTGACTAAGTTAAATGAGACAATGTGATCAATAAACAAGTTTAACTACATAAATAAAGGAAATGCATGAATTGAAATTGAATTTTACCCGATCACTCCAAAAGAGAGAAAATAGAGTTAGAAGGATCGAGGATCCAAACGAGGTACCTAGATTGCTGGGGAATCCTCAAGTCGGGGAACGTACCTCGGTGGTCTAATCCTCGGGCGGTGATCTAAACAAGGCTTCAATGTAGGCATCAGGGGTTTGGATGTTAGTATCTCGGTAGGCTTTCGGCATTGGGACTCGAAATTGCTCGGCAACTCGGTAGAGCTTCTCTCACTAAACCTCTCTTCTAAAATTATGTCCGTGAAAACGTACCAGAGATATGGTATTTATAGAGTTCTTCAACCAATGAGATGTTGTCACGTTTTAGGGCATGTCAGGCCAATTGGAGTTGGCAGTCGCCATAATGTAAGTTAGCGGTCGCCATATTTTTGAAGGGTTCCATAAAGTTCTATGGCGGTCACCACAATACAAGTTGGTAGTCGCCAGGTTAGAGGTGGCGGTCGCCACTTTTGGCTAGGGTTTCCAAGTGGTTTTATTGGTGGTCGCCACAATAAACATGGTGGTCGCCTTACTTGGCCAACAAGTTTCAATGGTTCGACAAGATTTATTTGGTTTGAAGGTTTTGGGTTCAAATACCGAGCTTAGATCACTTCTTGAGGATCAAATTGAAACACTATTTCACCTGTTTTCATCATCAGATTCACCTAAGATTAGGTGGGGTCAAATTGGGGTGTCTACAATGGGCAAATGCCGAAACGGGCTGCAGATAAAAATTTAGACGCCGAACGATCGAAAATAAACCCATGCAACTAAAGTTAATTTAGAAGAATACCTATTTTCTGATTTAATCTTCAACTACGACTTGATTTCGAGTTGAAACTCTAGTCAGATCTTCTACTATATTCCCTTATGCGATCCTCGAACGTAGTGTGGGCTATGATCCTTTGAGAACTTGTAACGGCAGAATCCCGATATATTTAAGTCTTGAAAGACAAAAATAATATCATATATGATATATGAGATATGATCTATCAATCTCAAACTAGTTCAGTCTATCCGCATATATATAGAGCTATAGCAGGGACCTGGGGAGTAATTATGAGTAAGACTTCCAGTGAAACACAAACACCTACCAACAGTTTTTGCAATTAAAGAAAGACAGATAGTGATATCTGTAATTATGGAAAACCGGCAGCAGTTTCTGCAATTTTCATAAAATATTGAATTACAGTTTACACTACTAATGAATTGTAATTGCATTCTAACCCAGAATCTCAATACCTTCTTGCATTGAGCTCCTATTATTAAATGTTTATCATTTCTCCCCACGTTAAGATTCTCGATACCCGCCAATTAAATTTAATTACTGACAATTTAATTTAATTGGCATCTTGATATTACTGAAGACCTTCTGCTTAACTTATTTGACCGCGGGATAATCAAATCCACCCGCAGGGTTTGGCCCGGTCAAAAGTTATAAGCATCCTTAAGAGATTATCGTCAATCCCAATCATTTGGGATGTGAATTCCATCAATAATTAATATTTATCATATAAATAATACCGCGCTATCTAACTCACTGGGAATATAGGCCCATATAAGATAGCACCCTCTAATTAATCAAAGTAACGAATATTAAATATACGCAAATCAATAATTATTTTAAGATAAAGAGGATAAGCACTATTCATAATAACCTTATGTGTGAATTATATTATATAGTCAGTACAAAATTATTTACCCAAAATGTCATATTTAATACACACAAAGTGTACTAGCACAGAGAGTCGGAATAATAGACGACGTTATTATATGCTTTCGTAACCAAGACAGGCTTACTAAAACTCTATGCCACAATTGTACTGATTGTATATCTATTTTCATTTAAACTGTGAACATAAAACTTATATTCTGTAAGAACGTAAAATCTAACCTTCTGTGTGTAAGCCGTACTCTACACACTAGATTAAATACTATACAAAATATTAGACATCCATGCAAATCAAAGAAATGATACACATACATTGCTCATAAAGATTCTCATAAAATAAAAAAATATTTATTAAAAAATAAAATTAAATACTACAAACATGATTTTCAGTAGACCAACCCTAACAATCTCCCACTTATACTCAAAACTATGCTGGCATACATCTGACTCCTATGCCCTCTACATGATTATCAAAAGTCTTAGCCGGTAAGCTCTTTGTAAAAGATCTGCAAAGTTGTCTCATGATGTAAGCTCTATGTCTGACTGAAAATCTAAGTCTGTGTACCCCAAAAGTACTACACTGTCTGCCTAGTAAACTAACATATAATCCTTAGTTCTTTTTAGGTACTTGATTATATATTCTTTACCGCAACCCAATGCTCCCGCCCTAGGTTAGACTGATATTTGCTAACCATGCCAACGGCAAATCAGATGTCAGGTTTAGTGCAAAGCATAGCATACATGAGGCTTCCTACTGCTAAAACATATGGAACCGCCTTCATCTTCTCTATCTCATCAGGTGTCTTAGGGACACTGATCCTTGGATAGAGTGATTCCATGCCTAAAATGGAGAAATCCTTTCTTGGAATCCTGCATGCTAAAACGAGCAAGGTTATCATTGATATACTTTTGTTGTGATAAGCACAACATCCTTTGTTTCCAATCTCGCATAAGCTTGATCCCAAGGATGTGACTGGCTTCTCCCTAGTCTTTCATATTGAACTTCCTAGATAACTATACTTTAACCGTAGATAATGCCCCTACATTGTTTTCGATGAGCAAGATATCGTCTACATAAAGTACTAGGAAGATCACCACACTTCCGTCATGCTTCTTGTACACATAGGACTTATCTGGACTTTGATCAAAACCATAAGATTTTATATCTTGATAAAACTGAGTGTTCTAAGACCTCGATGCTTGCTTAAATTCATAAATGGATCTCTTAAGCTTACACAACATGTGTTCCTGGCCCTTTGCAATGAATTCATTTGGTTGTATCATATAGATACACTCATCAAGACTTTCATTAAGGAAAACTGTCTTGACGTCTATTTTTCAGGTTTCGTAATCGAAATGAGAGGCAATGGATAAGAGAATCCGAATAGACTTAAGCCTAGCTACCGGTGAAAAGGTTTTCTCATAATCGATCCCTTCTTTCTGAGTGAACCCTTTTGCAACAAGCCTAACTTTGAAGGTTTAACCTTTCCGTCTACTCCTCTCTTCCTCTTGTAGATCCACTTGTATTCAATGGGTTTTATCCCTTCGGGTGGTTCTATAAATTCCCAGACCTAATTGGAATACATAGATTCTATCTCTGAATTCATAACCCTTTACCAAAGATCTGCATCTTTTTCTTTTAGTACGTTATTGTAGTTACAGGGCTCGGTATCTAGTTTTGTTCGGATCTTTTCAAACGACTCTCCTAAGAATATTTACCGGTCAGGTTGATGAACAATCCTCCCACTACGACGAGGCACTACTTATGTTTGTGTAGTAGCAGTAACAAGTTGTACAGAGTCTGAACCCTGTGCATCAGCACCCTATTCTTGATTTGCACCTGTCCCGATAATCCTCCCACTACGACGAGGTAATAAAATATCAGTGACTTATGGTTCATCTTCCGTTCTACTGGTATTTTCTCTTAGTTCTTCTAAAATAATTTTGCTATTGGGCCTGTGGTCCATAATATAATCCTTTTCTAAGAATTGGGTATTGGTACTAACAATGACCTTTTGATCCTTAGAATTATAAAATAGACCACCTTTCGTTCTGCTGGGATACCCCACAAAGAAACAGACTTCTGTCCTCGGTTCTAACTTACCCGCGTTCCCTTTCAGCACATGTGCTGGATACCTCCAAATTCAAATGTGTTTCAGACTAGGCTTACGCATGGTCCACAATTCTATAGGAGTAGAAGGTACTGACTTAGAATGTACCATATTCAGAATGTAAGCCATTGTCTCTAAAGCGAGTCCCCAAAATGAATGTGGTAAATCAGAATAACTCATCATTAACCTTACCATCTCCATAAGAGTTCTATTTCTTCTTTCTGCTACACCATTCTGCTGTGGAGTATTTGGTGCAGTCAACTGGGATATAATCTCTTCTGATGACAAGGAGTCCTTAAACTCTCCAAAGAGGTATTTTCTACCATGGTCGGATTGTAGTGATTTGATACTTTTATCCAAATACTTCTTCACTTCCACCTTGAATTCTTTAAATTTCTCAAAGAAATCAGACTTACAGTGCATCAGGTAAATGTATCCATACATTGAGTAGTCATCAATAAAACTAACGAAGTACTCAAAGCCACCTCTAACCCAGATTATCATAGGACCACATACATCAGAATGAACCAGCTCCAAGGGTTCTTTAGTCTATAGCCTTTGGCCGAAAAAGGCCTCTTGGTCATCTTACTCTCTAAGCAAGATTCACATACTAGAAGTGCCTCCACTTTCAATGAACTGAAAGGTTCATCTGCTACCAGTCTGTTTATCCTTTTTAAATTAATATGGCCCAAGCGTAAATGTCAAAAAAATATTTAGTTCATTAAGGAAGAAAACTTTCTCTTATATGATAATATAGATGTATTTTTCGTTTCAATTAGTTGCAGTATAGGAGAGATTGGAGTAATAATATAAAGATCATCCACAAATGTACTAGAACAGATAACTCGTTAATTATCTTTAATAACCACAGAGTTATTGAAATAAACTAAATATCCATCTTTAGCCAATCCAAAAATAAAAACAAAGTTTCTTCTAATAGCAAGTACATAATGACAATCTCTCAATATTAAAACTCGATTCCTACCAAAATTGAGAGTGACATCGCCTACTGCAACTGCTGTTACCTTTGTATTATTGTCCATTGCGGCGTTTGGGATTTTGGTATCATTTTGAAAAACGTTCAAAAATAAGAAATTCAAAGAATGTTTTTAAAAAAAAATGTAACACCTTAAAAGCCAAATTTTGGAAACTCATTTTGTTAAAAATAGAGTCGCCACTTAATTTTTCAAAAAAATTAAGAAAAATAAAATTAGCTACTGATCTTTAAAATATTAACCAGAGAAAGAGGGTTCGGTGGTTAAAGTACGAATTGAAAAAGATGTTAGGCATCCCGTTCACCAAACCATAAGGTTGGCTTCTATTAATCATCATTATTTCTTTAATATGATTTCTCAAATGCATGCAAATAGAGAAAATAGAGGTAAAGAGAGAACATCCAAAATTAAATATGAAAAATACATAAAATATGTACATAGCACTCCAAAACACATAAGTGCCAAAAGAAAAATCATAAGTCCTATGGCATGCAATTTCTATTTAAAGAATACATGAAATATACCTACATGCAATATTGTTTAATCAATCTAAATTAACATAATTTGGTTAAGAGAATAAAATGCTAAAATTGTTAAAATTATCTAAACATAGATTGCAAGCAAAAATAAGCTAAAGGCATGATTTTAAAAAAAATGACCAAAATATGTATAATACCAAAGCAAACTAAGTAAAAAATAAACCAGGTAGAAAATAAACTAAACTAGGTAGAATTGAGAAATGCATACAAAAAAATTTATTAAAAGAAAATTCGCTAACAAAAGAAAATAAAGGGTTTTATACTTAAAAAGAAATTAAAGTTTCAAAAGAAAAGAAAAAATTTGACAAAATAAGAATGGTAGAAAATGATATTAAGAAGAAAATCTAATTATTTACATAAAAGATGAAAATTAGAAGAATAAAAAGAACATTAAAAGATATTTTTATGACTTTGTGCTTTTTGTAATTAATAGAAGAAAAGAAAAAAAAACATTATAAAAGAAAAGTTAAGCTAACAAAAGAAGATTTTAAAATAAAAAGAAAATTCAGTTATTAACATTTTATATTTTAAAAGAGAATAAAAGAAAAATAAAAGAAAGAAGCAACATGAAAAGGATAATTGAGTTTCAACTATTATGAGAAAAAAAAATTATAATGCAATTTAAAAGCGAAAATTAACATAAAAATATTTTTGTGATTTTTTGGTTTAACAAAAGAATAAAATAAATACTATAGAAAAAAAATTAAACTAACTTCAAAAGAAAAGAAAAGAGAAAATGTAACATTTAAAAGGGATTTAAACTAATAATAAAATGCTAGAAAACAAAATTATACTAATATTAAAAAAAAAGAAAAAGAAGATAAAAAATAAAAATTAGCAAAGGAAAATTAACTTAATGCTTAAACTAATATTAAAAAGAAATAAAAGAAAGAGGAATAGTAGCATTAAAGAAAATAAAATTGATGATAAAAGAAGATAGAATGCTACATTAAAATAAAAGAAAATGTTAGAAAAATAAATTACATTAAAAAAAGAAAAGAAAGAGTAAATTCAAAATGACTACTACAACATTAAACTCATACTTAAAAAGAAAATAAAGAAAATGAAAATGAAAATGAAATATACTAGCTAGAAATAGAACATTAAACTAAAAGACATTAACAATAAACTATATTACAAGAAAATGAAATAGGACACAATTGAAAGTAAAGAAAAAGAAAATTAATGTTAGAATGTTAAATTAACATAAAAAAATGAAATAATAAAATCAAATTTGTGTAATATTGACAATTACAGCCATTTTATGTAAGTGCCTTAATTATAACAATTAACAACATTAACAAGTTGTAATTGCTAGGAATATTGACATTATTTAATGATTTAATTAAACTTAATTCAAATAAGCAAATAAATAAACAAGTAAGCTAAATGAAATGAAATACTAGAACATAAATAAAGTAATTAATGAGTAAAGTAAGAATGTAATTAAAAGAAATACGTAAATTTAAATTCAATTTTAACCCGATCAATTCGAAAGAAAAGAAATGGAGTTAGAAGGATCGGAGATCCAAACAAAATACCTAAATTGCTTAGGAATCCTCAAGTTGGTTGAATGAGCTTCAATGGTCCAATCATCGAGTGGTGATCCAAGCAAGGGTTTGGGATTATCAGAGGCTCGGATCTCAGTATTTTAACAGGACTTCGGCATCGGGACTCGAAATTGGTTGGCAACTCGGCAAAGCTTCTCTCACTAAACCTCTCTATATTTTTCTGTCCCTAAAAATGTACCAGAGGTACGATATTTATAGAGTTCTTCAACCAATGAGATGCTGCCACGTTCTAAGGCATGTCAGGTCATTTGGAGTTGGCAGCCGCCACAATGTGAGTTGGCGGTCGTCATGTTGGAAAAGGTTCCACAAGGTTCTATTGGCGGTTGCCACAATGAACATGGCGGTCGCCACTTCTGGCAATGACTTGGGCAACAAGTTATCGATGGTTTGGTACAACTTCATTGGTTTTGAAGGTTTCTGATGGTTTTTGATGGTCGGGTTCAATTATCGAACTTTGATCACTTTTCGAGGATCGAACTGAGACACCATTCTAACTGTTTTCGTCATCGGATTCATCTAAGATTGGCTGGGGTCAAATTGGGGTATTTACAGTTGCCCCTCTTTAATATAACTTGTATAGCAACGCGTGATACAAGTTATATCAAAGATTCAGAGGCAATAGCCATTTGATCGAGCCAAAAATCTTAGGCCACAAACACACAATCATGCATATAATGTTAGTCGTGCCCAAATTTTTATCAAGCTGCCTACGTACCCCTTCGTTAGGGATCAGACTAAAACATAGTTCCTGGGGCAATATGCAAGGATGCAAAATAAGAAAGACGATGCAGATGCTAACATGATGTAGATGCTGGTATGATCGAACAAATCTAAAAGATTGAGTTAAGATGTAAAGGAAGTGCAAATAAGTCAAAGATCGAATTAAGATCCAAGAACTCGGTTGGGGGTAAAATAAATTTAAAAGGATCAAGTTAAGATCTAAGAAATTATCTTAACTGGAAAAACAATTGATCGGTTGAGTTAAGACCTCACAATCGCAGGAAGGAAGCAGGATAAAAATAATTCAAATTCAAGTTTAGGACTTGAATTTAGATTTCTCGGAAGAAAATTGCGAATTACTAGGTCGAGTTAAGATGTGAAAATTTGAGACAAGACGTGAGATAAAAATAGTAAAAAACCTAGTTACGGCTTAAAATTAAAGTTATCGAAGAAAAACCGTGAATAAATTGGTCGAGTTAAGATCTGAAAATTCGAGACAGCACGTGAGATAAAAATAATCAAAAGCCTAGTTACGGCTTAAAATTAAATATATCGGAGGAAAACCGCGAATTAATAGG
>JAOTRH010154932.1:0-13109 GCA_034768845.1 Heliamphora exappendiculata | reverse complement strand
TTATTTTTTTCTTTGGTTTTCAAAGTCGGGTTAGCTTTTTAATTAAAGCTACTATAAAAATTTTACTAAAAAATGTGTGTTTGGGGGTGTGTGCAAGTTTTTTTTAGTAAAAATAATTTTTATACAATAAACAGTACAAATTATGAAAATAAACTCTTAAAGTGTATGTATAACAATTGCGCATGTTTTAATGGATGAAAACTTTGGACCAAAAAAAAGTGATATACAAAGTGAAATATAAAGTTTGATTGTATTGGATTTCATCCAAACTAATCGTTTATCTCGTAGTGCACATTAAAAAAATTATTTATGTGAAAAATTAAATTAATTAAATTTTTATAAATATAGTGTTTTATAATATTAATTTTAATGTATATTAGATTTTAATAATGTACTGGTTATTTTATTAAAAATAAATATATTTAAATAATTTAGTTATTGATATTCAATCAATATAAAATTTTCACTGATGATCTTCTCTATGCGTTTTACAAAATAAATAGTATAAATTATCGAAATAAACTTAAAGTGTATCTATGGCATGTACCAATTAACTTAAAAATTAATTTAATGGACGAAACTCTGGGCAAATAAAGATAAATGAAATGGAGGAATGAATTTAATTTTTAAGAGTTAATTCGAAGATGATATCTACTCTCAGAATCATTTATCTTATTGATCACATTGAAAAGATTATTTATCTAAAAAACTAGATTAATTAGATATTCTTAGATATATTGATAATATTTATTTTAATAGCATCCACGACTTTAACAGTAGACCGTTTATTTTATTTAAAATAAATATGTGTAAATAATTTAGTTATTGATATTAGGCCAATTAAAATTTTAACATAAATAATTTTCTTAATGAGTTTTAGAAAATGAACGGTACAAATTATTAAAATAAATTTAAAATATTATCAATAACAATTACATATTAACATTTTATGAAGGTAACATAACGCTATCGAAAAGAAAAAAAGAAATCAATTTAAATAATTTAATTATTGACATCGATTCAATTAAAGTTTTCACATGAATGATTTTTTCAATGATTTTTAACAAATGAATAATATGAACTAACAAAATAAATTTAAAATATATAAATAACAATTATTTATTAAAATTTTATAAAAGGCGTAAATGAAATGTCATACAATACGAAAAAAAGCAGCTAGCATGCGCACGTCCTTTAGCATATAGAGTTAGATATCCATGCTATGCACAAAGCAAATATATAAATAAGGTGATTTGGCTGTAGGTCCTATTTTTGTGTCTTTTTTACAGTTTAGTCCCGTTTTGATTTTTATATTTCATTAAATCTTTTTTGTTGTTAAAAGTTCTAAAATACCCCCATTTATCAAATGAGTTTCATCCCGCGCACGCGTAAGTAAATCCAACGGCTCCTATATTATCGCCTAAGACGTCGCACCCATTATTGAAACCAAGGTTTCCATTGCTGAGAAATTTTCGAACTGATAAGGGAAGATTTGTTATTCTGGAAGATGCTCATTTTTTGCCGAGTGACTTTATAGATTTGTCCAGCAACAAAGCTTTGTTCTTGTTCATTACCATAAAGTTTCATCAATTTCCATAAAATGTGGCCCACCTCGATGAACAAATTTCCAAAACTGAAAATTGAGAAATATTAAGAAAGGAACAATATGGGACTAAAATGAGAACATACCTGTAAACGAGAGAGCTCATTCGTGTGTCATAATAGGAACCCCGAGCAAGAACCTCTCCCGATAGTAGTCTTTCGCCGAACATTGAAAACTTGACAAATCTCCAGGTTGTGTGAGCACCTAAACAAAATAAAAATACAAATACAACAGAGTAACTGATTCTCAATTTCTTAATTAGAATGATGAAAATGGTGAAATGTATTTGCAGCCTCCTGCAGAATAAAAACATGTCGGAGCCGATTTTTCACGAGCTCGGGAGGCTTCCAAAGCTCCAAACGCTTGATCTTTCAAATAACTTATTTACTGGTGAAATTCCCACTTGTCTAGCAAATCTTAAAAGTCTCCAATACTCGTAAGCATACAAAACAACTACTCACAAATTATGTCACAAATGAATTTCTATTGGAGAAGTATTCTTATTAGTGCTATGACTCTTGGTGTTGGTTTCTTGAATCTTGATTAGAAGGTTAAACAATAACAGCCTTTTTGGAGCAATTCCTTTGTGCATGAGAACCAAATGGGACAGCTATTGAACTGGGTGCTATCAACGGTGAACATGTAAACATCCAAGTTTTAAAATGTGTTTGAGAATTAAATGAGTCAGATAAGGCATATTTGAAGAAAAATGAATAAGAGACAAATTTGGGAACAGTATGTGACAAAGTTGGAAATTTGCTGTATGTTAGTTGTACCCAGTAAAAAATAAAGCAACTAAAACTAAGAAAGAGAGAGAATGGTGAGCTTAAAGTAAGTTTCTGAATATATAATGTAACCCGTAAAAAAATGAGTTTTGCGATTTGTGAAGTTTTTTTTTTTCTCCCAAAAAAATCATGCAATCTGTAATGTAACCCATAATGTTCTCATTTTTCTTCCCACTCAATATGTTTATGTTCTCGAAATAATAATGTTTCTATTTATGTGAAATGATAATTGGCTCATGAACTGAAATAAGAATGGTCTAAATCATTGCATAAATCGAAATGATAATATTTTCATTAATTTATATTAAATGAAAATTGGCTCATTCACTGAAATATGAAATTGTCTCAATATGTTCTCGTTCTCAAATTGATAAAGTTCTCATTTATGTTGCCACTCAAGATGTTCTTATTTTGAGAATGAGCGAGCATGATTTTGTTTCAATAATTCATTATGTGTAGTGATTCATAGTGGTCTAATTACAAATGATATTCTTTGAGACACTAAACTTGTAACGGCTGTCCAACCTAGAAATGAAATTTGAATTTTCAATGATGAATGATATCAATCCCATGAAATCAGCAATAACTTCCCATAAAATAGAAAGAATATATTCTCATAATATGAAAATCTATTCATGTAAACAGTGTTTTACATGGGAATTGATTCCGAAATTAAATAGGGGTGTAATAGTTCATAATATTTGAAATTTTTTTTAAAATGACGTCGTAAAATTGTCAATTTTTTAGTAGGACTTAACTCAAAGAATAGTATAAAAGTAGGACTCCCGGCTAATTAACTCATAAATATTTAGTGCAAATATATACCCTTCATACACGTAACATGTTACATATATATAGACTATATACATTCTATTTTTTTATATAGTTTTAATTTTTGAATGACCATTATTTACATCAATATATCTTTGCCATTTTGGAGAATATTATCATTTGTATCGTTATCTACCTCATTGTGATTTTGACTTTCTTTCATAATGACCATTATTTACGTCAATATATCCATATTATATTGAATGATATTACTATTTACATCATTATCTATTTTATTATGATTTTGACTTTTCTTTTATTCACGTAACATGTTACGTATATATACTTTATTTTTTTATGTGATTTTAAATTTCAAATGACTATTATTTACACCAATATATTCTTACTATTATACAAACATTATGAGAAATAATAAAAATATTATGAGAATATAGTATACCCACACATAGCGATGGGAATATTTTTAATTCTCAATTAACGTAAATTTTAGTTTACATTATTAACATGAATTTTAGTTTCTCACTTCTTATTATGCAATACGTTTAGTGTCTTGATTATGTTATAATGTCATGAGTGTAAGTCACTTGGTTAAATGATATTACGCAATGCATTTAGTGTCTTAATTATGTTACGATGTTATGAGTGTAAGTTACTTGAATAAATGAGAAATAGTGTTATCATTTTGTACAATATCTCATTATTGTTTGTATTTTATCATTGTGAATACTTGTTGATATTCTATTTAAATAAATATGAACATTTTAATGGCTGAAACAATAAAGGTAAAATTTCACATTATTATTATGAATTTCTGTTATCAGTGCTCATTACGTAATGCACTTATTTTTTTTTTATCATCGTATAATATTTTGTGTATTAAAAACTTGGAGATAATGAGAAATAAGTTTCTCATTTTGAAACATAACAATGAGAATACTGTGAAACTATCGTAATATGACATGATAATTTACATGGTCATGACAAACACAGAGTGTGACATGATATCATAATGCGGACATAAGAATAATAACATAATGTCTCATTATATAACAATGAGAACACTGTAAGGCATATTTAATTACATAATAACGAGAATATTATGAGAACATAGTGTACCTATACATAGTAATGATAATTTTTTTTTATTTCGACCAAAAACATAATGTGTTATGATATCCAAATAAGAATATAAAAATAATTGCATAATGTTCTAATACATATCAATAAGAACTTATATGATTCACAAACTATCAACAATGAGAATAGAATGAGGACATAATGCTTTACTAGATAATAATTAGAACAATATAAGAAAATTATCATTTTAATGTGCAAAAGAAAATTTTTTATTTTATTTTTAATTTTTTTTCATATTCAATATAGATATTATTTTATAGATTTCTATGATAAATTTTTAAAAATAAAAAATATTATTAAATATGAAAACATATATTGAAAGTTATATAATTTTAAAATTAAAAAATATAAAGTAATTACATAAAGAAATTCTCTCTCTCTCTCTCTCTCTCTCTCTCTCTCTCTCTCTCTCTCTCTCTCTCTCTCTCTCTCTCTCTCTCTCACACACACACACACACACACACACACACACACACACACACACACACACACACACACACACACACACACACACACACTCTCTCTCTCTCTCTCTCTCTCTCTCTCTCTCTCTCTCTCTCTCTCTCTCTCTCTCTCTCTCTCTCTCTCTCTCTCAGAGTAAAACACTTTCAGAAAATCACAAGTGAAGGGGGTGAAAAAAGGCATTCGGGTTGAGGGGTTCGAACCACGACCCGAGCCACTGGCCCAAGTGCCCAGGATGATGAAGAGGTTCGGTCCATAAATGAAGAGAGATCACCCCAAGCAGAAGCGGCGATGGTTCGGTTGCCAATACGCCTGAAAGGCGGTATCAGGGGACATACAGGCATTAAATGCGACGCAGTCTGACATGACGGGCATTAAATACGATTGACCTACACTCCCCACGCGCGAGGAGAGTTTGGCCCCACGCGCTGGGGGGAGATCGACCCAAAGGACGACCGAGGTAGGGAAATTAAAGGCGATGTGACAGTTAGTGACCTGCAATGCCGTGAACTCGATGGCGGTGTCAGGAGAGGACAGTGGCAGGAAGGTGTCAGTTTGACGCAGGTGCATGTAAGAGATCATCATGATTGCAAAGAGAGAGAATGTTCTCTCCATATAAAAGGGGGGGACGAACGCCAGAAAAGGGTAAGAAGTTCTTAACAGTCGATTGTAGTTAATAATAGTCCATTATTCGTATTGAAACCCCTAACTTGAACGTCGGAGGGGCGCCCGACAGACTGCCGCCAGCTAGTTCACGTGTGTTCGTCTTTGCAGAGGTTGATTACTTAGCAAGATCGATCGGGCTGGATCCAACTCAAATAAATGTGATGTACGAGATTTTTCCGTACATTTAGCACCGTCAGTGGAAAATCCAGTGAACAACAGGTTGTTAAACTGCCAATGGCAACCCCTTCAAAGGTACCTACCGTCCTTGATGAACATGTCTCTCCAGGCGCAGAAAGAAGACAAAGGGTTCGGAGGACAGAGGATAAGAGATCCGAAGATGGGGCCGCAAGAGCTCTGGAGCAGGAGTTTAGCAAAGAATCCACACTCCGCGCGATGGGGGAGGAAATAATGAGGCTTCGCGCTTCTTTGAAGACTCTCGAGTTGAAGCATCGAGAGTAAGACCCACAAGTCCAGGTGGAGAGCTCGCATACTGGGGAACGCGAGTAGTCGGGAACCAAGGAAGGAACGGGAGCGCGTGGAATCAATCTGGAGTTGGGGAAAATATTCAAGGAGTTCACTAAGTAAAGGGACAAGGAAGGTTCTGATGAGGAGGGAAGTAGTCACACTTCCAGGAGCCCTTGACCAAAGAAACTGAGCCCGCGAAAGGATGATCCGAGAAGGGAGGGAGGGTCACGGGCAGCACGTACTATAATGGTGGAACCGGACGAAGAACGGGACAAGGCAATTACCACGCCATTTGCTCGGTACATCGATGAGGCAGAACCCCCAATTTTTTTTTTCGTCCCCCGGTTCAAGTCCTACAATGGGTGTTTTGACCCCAACACACACATCAGCCACTACAAACAGATGATGACGCTGTGGAGCAGTAACGACGCGCTCATGTGTAAAGTCTTTCCGTCCAGTCTGGGCGAGGCTGGCTTGAGATAGTTTGACCGGTTACTGCCACATTCGGTTACAAGTTGGAATAATCTCTCAAAAGGATTCGTGGCACGTTTTGTCACAAATACGAAAATGCCAAAAGAAATTGATTCCTTGATGGCACTCTACAAGGGGAGAAAGGAATCCTTGAGAGATTACATGCGAAAGTATTGGGAGGTATATAACGATATTGAGAATTGCAACGAGGAGCTAGTCGTGGCCTCATTTAAGCATGGGCTACAACCTGGAGGCAAGTTGAGGGCCTCCATGACGAAGAAGCCACCCAAAAATATCGCGGCACTGATGAGCTGTGTGGAGCAATACATATGGGTAGAGGTGGGCGTACGGAAGGCCGAGGTGCAAGTAAAATCGAAGGAGCGAAGGTCGAGCCCGGATGGGCTCAGGAAGGTTAGTCTGGGGCAATTGAGGGGAAGTCCACCGCAGCCGAGCAGGAGGCCGAGGGGAGAGCCAACGAGATCTCATGTTCGGTTAGGGGCAAACCACAGAAGAAGGAAAGTTAACACAGTATTCAAGGAATCGATTCATAAAATCCTACCACGGATCAGGAATAAACCCTATTTAGTGTGGCCACCCAAGCTACCACGACTACGTCATACGAGTGGCAGAAGAAAATGGGATACAGTGGAGGTGTTCTTACCATAGGAAAAAAAGTCACAAGACGGAGGACTGTCAAGCTTTTAAAAAGCACTTGGAGGACTTGGTTCGGTAAGAACATTTGAAGGAATTCATAGAGGAGAGAGCAAAGCAGCGAATACCCACACCCATGAGGCAAGAAGAGCAAGCAGCCAGACCCGCTAGCCATGGGATCATCAACGTCATCCACGGGGTTGCAGAGCAAAAGCAAACGATCTCCATGCAGGGACAAATGCGTAAGCTCGGCCATATAGTCGAAGTGATACGAGTATAAACAATCGCAGGGAAGAGGACAAGGATGGAGGATAGCAAGGGCATCACGTTCACTGAAGCAGACGCTGAGAGGGTACAGCATCCCTATAATGATGCATTGGTTGTGTCCCTCAATATCGCCGATTTTGACGTTAAGCGGGTGTTAATAGATCAGGAAAGCTCGGTCGAGGTAATGTACTATACACTCTACTCAAGGCTCGACCTGCGCACCGAAGACTTAAACCCCTCACGGACCCCACTTGTGGGATTCTATTCTCAACCGGTATGGCCCATGGGGAGAGCTATAGTCCCAGTCAGAATAGGAATGGTATAATGCTTAACTGAATTCCTAGTAGTAGATGTTCCCTCCACCTATAATGCCATCATGGGCGGACATGGTTGCATGAATTGAAGGCAGTTCCCTCGACGTATCGTTAGATGTTGAAGTTTCCTGCCAAGAGCGGCGTAGAAGTGGTTCACGGGGATCAAGCCGCCTCGAAAAACTATTTTGTGGCAACCTTGAAGGTTGAAGTCAAGGCAGAGGAAGTCAAAACGATCGTAATATCAGCTGGGCGCGTCATGGAGGATGTCGAGACAGAAGCCAAGGACAAAGCCATCGAGGAGCTCGAAGCGGTCATGATTAACCCAGGTAACCTCGAGAAAGTTTTCCTGATCGGCTCTACATTGGCCGAACAGCTGAGCGAAGACTTACTCCGGCTGTTGAGAAGTAATGTCAAGGCATTCGCGTAGACCCCCTACGAAATGCCAGGGATAGATCCAACCTACATCTGCCACTCCCTGAACGTTAGCTCGGCTTCAAAACCGATGAGGCAGAAGGGGCACCGTTCAGCACCTCATCACACCGAGGCTGTGGGAGGAGGTGGGAAGGCTATTAGAGGTTGGGACAATAAAAGAGGTACAGTATCCAGAGTGGTTATCCAATACAGTGGTTGTCAGGAAGAAGGATGGAAGATGGAGAGTATGCGTGGATTTCACAAACCTCAATAAAGCATGCCCGAAAGATAGTTTCCCCCTCCCCAAGATTGATCAACTCGTAGATGCCACAGTGGGGCACCAACGTATGAGTTTCTTGGACGCGTACAGACGGTATCATCAGATCGCAATGTTGGGTAGAGATCAAGAAAAGACGTTGTTCATAACCCCACGCGGGACCTATTGCTACAGAGTGATACCGTTCGGCCTAAAAAATGCCGAGGTAACCTTCCAACGAATGGTAACGAAAATGTTCGCCCAAGTGCTCGAAAAGACTATGGAAGCCTATGTCGATGATATGGTGGTAAAATCGAGGAAGGAAGAGGAGCACCTGGCCGACCTCCAAGAAGTGTTTGATATTCTTAAAGCCCATCTCCTCCGCCTCAATGCAGCAAAGTGTGCGTTTGGCGTTGGCTTAGGGAAGTTTCTTAGTTTTCTGGTCACGAACAGGGGGATCGAAACCAGCCAAGATCAAACCAAAGCCATCTTAGAGGTAAGGACGCCGTGCACAGCAAAAGACGTGCAGAGGTTGACAGGGATGACGGCGGCCTTGAACAGGTTTATAAGTCGGTCCCCAGACAAATGCCATGCATTTTTCCTCACCATGAGGAAGGGAGAGCAGTTCCGTTGGAATGAAGAGTGCAAACAGCCCGTTCAGGGCTTGAAAGCATACTTGTCGTCTCTGCCTTTGCTCTCAACACCGAAGGAAGGCGAGGTGTTGTTCCTCTACCTAACGGTTTCCTCACACGCCGTGAGCGCCGTTCTTATTAGAGAGGAAGAAGGGTGGCAGAGGCCGGTTTATTATGTTGGACATACTCTCATAGGAGTTAAAACAAGGTACTTTCCACTGGAGAAGTAGGCATACGCACTGGTTATCGCGTGGGCAAATTGTAGCACTACTTTCAGGCACATGCTGTCGTCGTGATCACGAAGTATCCATTAAAAGCAGTTTTTGCAAACGCAGACTTGACAGGACGGATGACCAAATGGGGCATCGAATTGGGAGAACATGACATCAGCTTCAGACCAAGGACTACCGTCAAGCCCCAGGTATTGGCCGACTTTGTTGCTGAATTCTCTTGGACCACCCCAGGAATGGAAGATGGAGGGGTGGACGAACTAGCTGTTCTGCAGAGTTCACAGGGAATATGGAGGCTCCATGTAGACGAGGCAGCAAACAATAAAGGCGCAGGGGTGGGGACGGTCCTCACGTCTCTAGACGGTACTGTACTGAAACAAGCCTTGCGGTTAGAATTCCATGCGTCGAACAACGAGGCAGAATACGAGGCACTGTTGGCAGGCCTAGAAGCTGCTGCGAAGCTCGGCATAGTCGATCTAGAGGTGTTCAGCGATTCCCAGTTGGTAGTTGTTCAGTTGACCTGGAAGTATGAGGCTAGGGATGATCGCATGACGAGGTATCTCGACAAAACAAAGGCGGCAATAAGCCGATTTTTGAATTTCCGAGTGGAGCGAGTGAGCCGAGGGATCAATGGTCACGCGAATTCACTGGCTAGGCTCGGTTCAACAATCTCGGCAATAGCAGAAAGGGCCATAGTGGTGAAACATTTGGCGAGGGTGAGCATAGATGTTGCTCAGAGTTCACAAAAAATCCTACTGACTGAACAAACTCCCTCGTGGATGGACCCATTACCTCCTTCCTGAGGGATGAGACTTTGCCCCCAAAAAGGAAGGAGGCGCATAAAGTCAGACTGAAAGCTACAAGGTTTTGGCTAAGCCAAACCGAGAAGCTGTATCTCCGTTCCTACACGGGGGCGTACCTCTTGTGCGTACACCCTAGTTTGATAGAGGATCTCCTTTATGAAATTTATGATGGTATTTGCGGGAGCCACACAGGAGGACGATCTCTTGCACATCGGGCTATAACCCAAGGGTGCTGGTGGCACTACATGCAGAAAGACGGACAACAATATGTAAGAAAATGTGAGAAGTGCCAACTCTTCTCCCCGCTCATCCACCAACCCGCGGGGAAACTAAACCCACTTACTAGTCCCTGGTCGTTCGCGCAGCGGGGTTTGGATATTATCGGACCATTCCCTAGTGCAGTGGGGAATAGGAGGTTCTTGGTGGTAGCAATGAACTACTTCACCAAGTGGATTGAAGCCGAGCCACTCGCTAATAATCAGGAGGCCGATATGAAATAGTTCGTGTGGAGGAATATAGTGACGTGTTTCGGGATCCCCTGCGCGCTTATCTCAGATAACGGCACTCAATTCGACGGGCAGTTGTTTCGTCAATTTTGTGCTGAACTGAACATAGCATTCTACAATTCTACCCCGGCGTATCCGCAGTGCAATGGACAGGTAGAGGCCTCAAACAAAATTATCTTGGCCGGACTGAAAAAGAGGTTGGAAAAGACGAAAGAGAGGTGGTGGAGGAGCTACCCCATGTCTTATGGGCCTATCGGACTACGCCTCGACGCTCCACCAGGGAGACTCCGTACTCAATGGCTTATGGTACAGAGGTCGTGATACATTTGGAAATAGGCCTCCCAACAATGAGGTCAGACGACTTCGATTCCGAGCGGAATGAGGATCTGCTCGCCAAAGACCTAGATTTAGCAGAAGAACACAGAGAGGAGGCGCTACTAACGATAAGTTCCTATCAGCAAGAGATGAGCCGAGAATACAACAAGAGAGTCAAACCAAGGGAGTACATCCCCGGCGATCTGGTCTTGAGGAAAGTTATGGGACACACGAAGGTTTTGGGAGAAGGAAAATTGGGTCCGAATTGAGAAGGTCCTTATATAGTGAAAGCAGCTGCCGGGCCTGGAGCCTATTATCTCCGAGGAGCGGAAGGAAAAGATGTACCGAGGCCATGGAATTCAACCAACTTGAGGGTTTTTTATCACTGAACCTGTATCCTGTCCCCCGTTTTGCGAACATGAATGCCATTTTGTGTGAATATCAATGAAGAATTATCTCTGTTTGTTTGGTCTTCAGTCTCAGGGTTTCTAACAACCCCTCGCGGAAGGAGGCCAGCTCGGCATGAGGATAGAACATCCTCTCCGGAGTTGTCTAGCTCTCAGAGTTTCTAACAACCCCTAGCGGAAGGAGGTCAGCTCGGCCTGAGGATAGAACATCCTCTGCGGAGCTGTCTAGCTCTCAGGGTTTCTAACAACCCCTCGTGGAAGGAGGCCAGCTCGGCCTGAGGATAGAACATCCTCTCCGGAGCTGTCTAACTCTTAGGGTTTCTAACAACTCCTCGCGGAAGGAGGACAGCTCGGCCTGAGGATAGAACATTCTCTCTGGAGCTGTCTAGCTCTCAGGGTTTCTAACAACCCATCGTGGAAGGAGGCCAGCTCTGCCTGAGGATAGAACATCCTCTCCGGAGCTGTTTAGCTCTAAGGGTTTCTAACAATCCCTCGTGGAAGGAGGCTAGCTCGGCCTGAGGATAGAACATCCTCTCCGGAGTTGTGGCTCTGGGTTTCTAACTTCAACCACAAGGCACATTGAACAGAAATAAATAAAAAGGCATAATGAGATGGGTAAAACTTTTCATTCATTCATAAAACAGTCATTTGGTACAGAGGGGGGAAATAACCGAACGATCAATACATTCACTACTACGAAAAGAAAAAGAAAAGAAAAAGAACATCTAGGTCCAACCTCTAGTTTTGCCCTTCGTCAACCACTCCAGGGCCGACCTCCCCTTCAGCCTGGGCGTCATCTGATATCTCCACCACATCTTTGCCTGCGAAGGCAGGACGGCTGGTAGCGGTATCCTAGAAGTCCCCCTGCCGAGGAAGAGGAAAGTCTGGCGGCGCTTCATTGTTCGTAGGGTCAACTTCGGCCCTGAATAAAAAAATATGTGAAATAAAACCAGGGAGAATCACTTGAAATTTCGTTCTCCGCTGCCCCACCTCCTCCGCCACCCTTCCTCCACCATCTTTTGCTTGTCCTCCTTAGCTGCCCCTCCTCCATCAGCTCCTTATCCTCCGCTGTCGCTTCTCTTCGTCCTCCGCTCTGCCGTCGCCTCTTCCAGATCAGTTAGCGCTGGCCATTTCGCGCCACCAACCTTCTAGATCTGGACCACCAACTCATATCTCGTTGTTGTCGTTGCTCTTTACCATTGTTGACTACCAGATCTAGATCACCGACTCTAGATCTTGCCATCGTCGTCGCTTGTTAACTCTGTCTCTCACTCTCTCTTTGATTTGCATGAGATTTGTTCTGCCACCATCTCTCTAACACGGTGTTTCTAGTTCACCACTGCCTCTCTTCCTCTTTTTTCTCTACCGACAATAATGATTTTTTTTATACATATTCTCTATAAGATCAGTGTGCAACTGATACAATTATCAGTTGCAAATTCTGTGCTGAACAATTTTAAAAACACTTATCTGTTGAATATTGATACAATTATCAGTTGCATGCTATTATTAAATGCACGCAGCTCCTCTAAACAACTGATACATTTTATCAATTTAAAATATGTTATAAGAAGGTATTGCAACAGATACTTAATACTGATAAATGTATCAGTGACATATGCGTAGTGAACTAGAGTTAAAATGTATCAAGGACTTATGTTCTTTATGAAAATATTTTCACTAATCATTGATAAATGTATCAGTGGTCACATTTGGTTGCGATGAATTGAAATATATATCAAAATTAATGATTTTGTGAATTTAAAAATGTATCATATTTATGTGTATAGTAAAATAATTTTAAAAATGTATCATTTGTATGTGACTGTATATCATTTGTATGCGTTATGACGACGAGTGATTTCACCTAGTAGAGAGAGAGAGAAGTTGCTTGATTTAAGGGATACACCATGTAAAAAAAATCTTTAAAAAAATT
>JAOTRH010154921.1:0-12826 GCA_034768845.1 Heliamphora exappendiculata | reverse complement strand
AGGTCAGCACATTGCCCAGCGCATCCCCTTTGGTAGTGCCCACATTGACGGCGGTATCCGTCAGCGCCCGCTCGACCACCGTCAACCTCTCCCCTGCAGCTGCCGTACCGGCTGCCAGCACCGCCGCCATGGCGGCCAACTTCATCCCTGCACGCATCTGGTTCTCCCTTGCCGTTCTCGATTACGCCAGCTTCAGCATGATGTGCCGCGGCACCGTGTAGTCCTCGAGGGCGTACACCGAAAGATCCTTGCCGTAGCCGGAACGCTTGAAGCCGCCGTGCGGCATCTCGTTCACCAGGGTGAAATGGGTATTGATCCAGGTGCAGCCATACTGCAGCCGCGCTGCGATTTGCATGGCCTTGGAGACGTTGCCACTCCACACCGAGGAGGACAGGCCGTACTCGGAATCATTGGCCCAACACACAGCCTCATCGACATCCGTGAACCGGGTGACCGAGACCACCGGACCGAACACCTCGCGCTGCACGATCTCATCCTGCTGCAGAGCGCCAGCCACGATGGTGGGCTCATAGAAGAACCCGGCACCGGCCCGCGCCCTGCCGCCGGTGGTGATCTCGATGTGCTTGTTGGCGGCGGCGCGGGTGACGAAATCGGCAACGCGATTGCGCTGCGCCGCGGACACGAGCGGCCCCATTTCCACGCCGGCCTCTTCCTGGGTGCCCACCTTGATGCTGGCGACGGCACTGCTGAGGTCCGCCACCACCTTGTCGTACACCTTGGAATGCACATACAGACGGCAGGCGGCCGTGCAGTCCTGTCCGGCGTTGTAGAAGCCGTAGGTGCGGACACCGCCCACGAAGGCCTCGACATCGATGTCGTCCAGGACGATCACCGGCGCCTTGCCCCCCAGTTCCAGGTGGGTGCGCTTCAGGTTGCCGGCAGCGGCGGCCAGGATCTTCTGCCCCGTGCCGACGTCTCCGGTCACCGATATCATGCGTACGCGTGGATGGGCGGACAGCGGCGCGCCTACGCTCTGGCCGCGGCCGCAGACGATGTTCACCACGCCGGGCGGCAGCGCAGTGGCGAGGAACTCGCCGAGTTTCAACGCCGTCAACGGTGTCTGCTCGGAGGGTTTGAGCACCACGGTGTTACCCGCTGCCAGGGCGGGTGCCAGCTTCCAGGCCGCCATCATCAGCGGATAGTTCCAGGGCGCAATGGAGGCCACGACACCCACCGGGTCGCGGCGGATGAAGCTGGTGTGGTTGGGCAGGTATTCCCCACCCAGCGGACCATGCTGAGTGCGCGCTGCGCCGGCATAGAAGCGGAACACGTCCGCAATCGAGGGCATCTCGTCATTCAGCGCCGCGGCCAGCGGCTTGCCCGTGTTGCGCGATTCGATGGCCGCATATTCGGCCGCCTGGGCCTCGATGTGGTCCGCGACTTTGAGCAGCAGCGTTGCCCGTTCCCGGGGCGGCACCTGTGACCAGGACTCGAAGGCTTTCTCGGCAGCGGCCACGGCCGCATCCACCTGGGCGGCGCTCGCCTCGGGCACCGAGGCGATTTCAGCGCCGGTCGCCGCGTTGAATACTTTTTCCGCAGGCCCCTCGCCTGCGACGAGGTTGCCCCCGATCAGAAGTCTGGTCTGCACGATTCCCCCGGAATTGGTCAAAACTGTCCTGACGCCTAGCTTAGCCGGGAGCCGGTTCTTAAGCGAACCCGGGCCGGTTCGGGGACGGGCGAAGGACAGCGGCTGGGAGGTGTCGTAACTAGGCGGCGCTGGTCTCGTCGAACAGCAACAGCCGGCCGGCGTTACCCAGGCCCAGGAAGGTGCTGACGTTGTGCAGCAGCGCGGCGATGATCGGTGCTTCCACGCCCAACACGCCCGCACCAGCAAGCCCGGTGAGCACAAAAGTGAACCCCAGGCCGATGGCCACGTTCACATAGATGGTGCGTCTGCACTGGCGGCTCAAGCGGATACACGTCCCCAGTCGACGCAGATCATTGGTCATGAGCGCGAGGTCGGCGGAGGCCATGGCCACATCAGCGCCCTGCGCGCCCATGGCCACACCCACCGCGCCTGCCCGCAGCGCCAGTGAATCATTGATGCCGTCGCCAACCACCATCGGGCGGTAGCCGGCTTTGATCTCCTGCATCACCTTGCTCATTTTCTGCTCGGGCAGCATTTCCGCATTCACGGTGCCAATGCCGACTTCCACCGCCACCTCCTGTGCCACCGCGGTGCGGTCTCCGGTCAGGAGCACGATACGTTCCACACCCAGGGCCTTCAGGTCCCTGATCGCCGGCTGAGCACTCGGCCGCAAACGGTCGGTGAACAGGAGCCAGCCCAGGAAACGTCCGCCCAGACTCACACCCGCGATCGGACCATTGTGATCCGGTACAGCGGGCACTGTAACCCCGACACGTTCAAACAGGTCCGCACGCCCTAGGGCTGCAGTCTGGCCTTCAAACTCACCCGTGACGCCAAAGCCGCCGAGCTCGCGCGCTTCCTGCACGTTGGCCTGATCGGCCCGCGGCACGGCCGCAGCACAGGCGCGGCTCAGGGGGTGGTTGCTGTTCGACCCCAGGCCTGCGGCCAGGCGACGCAACAAGGCGGGATCGGCCTCCGGCATGGCCCGCACATCCTTCAAGTGCAGGTCACCGGTGGTGAGGGTGCCGGTCTTGTCCAGGATCACCGCATTGACATCGGCCAGGTGTTCCAGAAAGGCCGCACCCTTGATCAGGATGCCATGGCGCGCGGCGACAGCGATTGCCGCCACCGAAGTGGCCGGAGCCGCCAGCACCAGCGCACAAGGACACGAGGCCACAAGCACTGCCAGCATCGCTGAGACGTTGCCTGTGAGCAGCCACACGCCCGCGGCCACCACCAGCACCAGCGCCATGTACTGGCCCGCGTACTTGTCCAGCAACCGGGTCACCGGCGGCTTGGCGTTCTCGGCCTCACGCATCAGGGCGATGATCCTCCCCAGGGTGGTGCTCTCACCTACCCGCGTCAACTCGATCTGCAGCACGCCATCGATGTTCATGGCGCCGGCGAGCGCGGCATCGCCCTCGTGCACTTCAACCGGAACGGACTCACCGGTGAGCGAGGCCAGGTCCAGGCTGGCGCGGCCACGGCGCACGATACCGTCGGCTGGCACGCGATCGCCCGCGCGCAATTCAATGATGTCGCCGATCCTCAAGGCCGACGTCGAGGCCATTTCAAAACCGCCATCGGGCAACAGCCGGCGGCTGTCGGCGGCGGTCAAGCGCGTGAGTGCCTTGATGGCCTCCTGCGAGCCCAGCATGCTGCGCTCTTCCAGGATGTGCCCGACCGTCATGATGATGGGCAGGAAAGCGGCAGTCATGAGGTCACCGGTGGCCCAGGCGGCGATCAGCGCCAAAGCGACCAGGCGGTCAGTGATGCCGTGCAGGCTGGGATGACGCAGGCTAGCCCAGGCCTCGGAAAACACCGGCACGGCCACCAGCGCTGCCGCAAGACCCGCAACCAGTTCGGCCAGGCCGCGCTGTGTCGGCAGGAACAAGCGCATGCTGCCGGCAACCACCAGCAGGCACAACGCCACCAGCGCCAGGGTCAGACGCAGTGCCAGGATGGTGCGTTCGGCCCGGCTCAGGAGCGAGGATCCGCCCGGGCCGGGGTCTGGGGCCGGTGCTGCGTCCGGTCCGATGATGCTGTCGGTTGCGGCGTTCATCTGATGAGGGGTTTCCCTGGCAACACAAAGCGTACTCCGCTCTGCGGATCGATCACAGTTCCGGAGCCGATTCGCCCCATGATGGAGCCGACGCTGGTACGGTATTCGCGCAGCAGAATGCTGTTGCGGGTCTGCGGCGATTCCTCATGTTCCAGGGCTGCAATCCGTGCGGTATCAACGCTCGCGCTGCTCAGCAGCTCCTGGGCGGTGGCCTGAGCGGATGCCAGCAGCCGGTCGCGTTCGCGGTCGGCTTCCTGGCGTCGGTGCTCGGCATCGGTACGCGCCACCGCCACGCCACGGTCCGCCGCCTGGGTCGCGGTGAGCACGGCGTCAAAAGCCACCTTGGCCTGGGGCGGCAACCACGCAGTCATGTCAATGCGCTCGACCTCGACGCCTAACGGCGTACCTTCGCGCGCCAGCTCCTGCAGGCGACCATTGATCAGATCAAGCAACTCCCCGCGGACCTCGCCGCGCAGTGCACCCCCGGCCTGAGCGGTGCCACCTTGAGTCAGGGCGACGGCCAGAAAATCATTGAGAGAGCGGCCGGCAGTCAGACGCACGGTCGCCGCCCGGAACAACCGGTCGAGCGCCGGCGCCACATGGGCCTGTGACAGCGTGTAGCCTTGCGGGTCCCGAATCCGGTAGATGAGCGTGGCATTGAGCAACACCACGTTACCGTCACCCGTGAGGTAGGGCGCAACGCCGTGCGGCAGCGAACCTGACTCGGCAGTCGGCGTCACGAGTGTTGCGGCTGCGGCGCTCTCGGACGGCAGGCCACTGACTTCCTGGCTCAACTGCCGGTCCGGACCCGGCAGCAGCAGCACCTGATCGATCGGCCTGGGCCAGGCAATCAAAAGACCTGCCTGCTGCGTGCGCACGATGCGCCCGAAGCGGGTCACCACCGCCTGGCTGTCGGGAGCAATCTGGCGCACATTGCTCACCAGCCACAGCAGGGCCAGCAATCCCATCGCGATGTAGACGGCGCGAAAGCCGATGGCCACCGACTGAGCGATCGGACCGGGCGGCGGTGGCGGTGGCGGGCCACCGGGTCGCAGCTGCCCTTCGAGCCCCTGGTCGTGATCATGATCATGCTCGTGCTCGTGCTCGTGCTCGTGAGCATGATCGTGATCGTTTTCGAAGGACCCGCTCATTTGCCGTGCTTTGAGGCCTGGGTGTCTGCCGGCAGTGCACCGGCGCTGGCACTTGGACCGTCGACCAGCACCCGGAACGGCGCAGCGTCGGTACGCAACACGATGCTGGTATTGCGGCCCACGACCTTGTCGATGGCATCGAGCGAGCGCAGGGTCGTGTACAGCGTGGGATCCGCACGATAGGCATCCGAGTAGATGCGGGCCGCGGCCTGCTGCGCGCCGGCTTCGGTCTTGGCCGCCTGCTCCCGCGCCTGGGCCACCAGTTCCCGGGCATCGCGATCAGCGTCCGCGCGGATAGCCGCGGCCTGCCGTAATCCATCGGCGGTGCGCTCTGCAGCGACGGTTTCCCGTTCGGCTCGCATGCGCGCCACAGTCGCCGTCAACGTCTCATCGGGCAGGGTCATGCGCTCGACGCCAACCTGGCGGATGTCGATGCCATAGACCTGCAGCATGCGCGAGGCAATCTGGCCGCGCAGCTGGCGTTCGAACGCATCCAGTTGCACCTTGTTCTGGTCCGCGTTGACCAGGTCCGCCAGTTCGAAATTACTCGAGATGATGTGCATCGCCGCGCCCGTGAAACTGCGCAACTGCCGAGCGGCTTCATCCGGCTGATTGCGCACCGAGCGCAGGAACTGACTGATGTGCCCGGGGTCGCTCGGCACCTGCCAGGCGACATAAGCCTGTACCAGCACCCGCAGCCCGTCACGCGTGCCGACGTCCTGCAAGCCGGTGGAGGAGGTACGCACCCGCAGGTCGATCGGAATGACGCTCTCGATGGGCGCCGGCCACTTCCAGGCGAGTCCAGGTTCAGTAATCACCCGCACCGGATTACCGAAACGTGTCACCACGCCCGCCTCACCCGCCGGCACCATGACGATGCATGCCACCACAATGGCGGCGACAACAATCAGGCCGGCAATGCCGAAGCGCAGGTACAACTCCCGCTGTTCGTGCTCGTGATCATGGTGGTCATCATGATCATCGTGGTCCGGCGGAGCATGAGAGTGCGAGTGGAACATCAGTCAATCCCTTGTTCGGTCAGGCCCGGCATGGGCACCGGTGCCGGAGTCGCAGATGGGCTACCGGCAGCGGACGGCGCGGTGCTGTTGCCGCTTGCAGGCTGATTTGCAGGAGCAACTGCGGCACCGGCCGGGGCGGTGCGCAGATCAAGTATCGGGGCCTGCGCAGGATTCAGTCGATGATCAATGATGGTCAGCGCGCCACCCTGCGCCAGGGCCCGGTCGAGATTGCTGTACCAGCGTTCGAGCAGGAAGGCGCGGCCACCCGTGCCATAGGCAGCGCGGTCGGCCGCGAAGCGGATGGACTCCGCATTGGCAGCAGACAGGGCCTCAGCCGAGGCCGCCTCGGCCGCGCTGGTCAGGAGATGCGCCTCCTGCTGCGCGGTGCCCAGGACGCGCTTGGCGCGGCCGCGTTCATCGGCAATGCTGGCGCTGGCATTGATCTGCGCGGCCTGCACCGCGTGGTAGGCCGACGCAGCACCCGCTGGGGGATGGATTTCCTCGATCAGCACCGACACGACATCGATCCCCGCGTGATAACCGTCAAGGTCGGCCGCAAGTTCACTGCGCAGCTGGTCGGCAATGGTTTCGCGTCGGGCGCCGAGCACAGCTTCCAGGGTACGTGAATTGAAATACCGCAATACCAGGCGGCCGGCGCTCTGGCGCACCAGCTCCTGCGGTTGCGCCACGGTGTAGACCGAATCCAGCGCCTGAACATCTGACAGTCCCACCCGGTACAACACGCTGATCTCGGTGCTGACGCTCTGGAAGCCCTGCTGGCCGGTACCCGCGCTGGCGCTGGGCACCAGGTAGTTGGCCTGGCCGGGATGCTCGCTTTCCCACAGACGGTTGAGTTCCACCGGTGGGGACGCTTCGGCGGCGATCTCAGGCCCTCCCTCCTCCATCTGGTCCACGCCGATGGCAACTTCATGAATGGCGCCATACTCCACCGGGCGCAGCCTTCCCAGCGGCCAGGGCAGGATCACATGCAGTCCCGGCCCCTCCACGGACACCGGTGCGCCGAAACGCTCATAGACTCCGCGCTGCCCCAGATCGATGAGCTTGACCCCGCTCAACATCCAGCAGAACAGCGCCGTGCCGATCAGCGCCGGCAGCACCGCCGCGCTGAGGAATGACAGCGCCCAGCTGCGGGCGAAATCCAGTCCCAGGTGGGTACGCAGGAAATTACCGGGCGAGCGCGGCCCGCCGGTGAGCACCCCGGCCAGCAGGCTGTGCGATATGGCCGCGGCGGAATCAGCTGCGGGTGGTGGCAGAAACAGCCGCGCCAGTGCGCGCAACGCCAGTTCCAGCACGATGGCGCAGGGCACACAGGACAGCGCCACCGCGACCCAGATCAACCAGCCGATGGCATTGGCGCGTCCGAGTTCCAGGCATGCCGCAGCCCCAAGCAGCACGGTGGTGATCAGCAGAATCCGACGTAGTGACGGCGCCTCCGGCAGCAGCGCTTCGGGGAACGCCGCCATGGTGCGCTCGGCGATCAGCGACACGAACGCCAGTGCGAACACGAACGAGGCCACGTAGTTGGCGCTGACGATCACGGGACTCGCGTTGTGATCCGGCCACATGAGGCCTGCGGCGCCGAGCACCAGCGCCGCCCCGACGCAGATGATGAGTGCCTGACCGGTGCGTGCCATCCAGCCCGGATCGGCGAGCCAGGCGCGCCAGCCGCGCGACACGGGTGCAGGCTGCCCGGCCAGCGCCGCGTGCCGGTAGCGGGCGAACACCATGGCCAGGCTCGCTGCCAGTGCCGTCACGGACAGCAGCAAGGCGGACTCGGTGATTGCGCCAAGACCGCCGCTCGTGGCCTCCGAGGCCAGTGCGGCGATCCAGCCGCGATTGAAAGCCGCAAGGCTGAGAACCACGCCGGCCAGCAGTGCGGCCGATGCATAGACATACAGCAGCCGACGCAACGTCCGGAACGACCGCGGCAGGACCGCAGTCGAATCGCCAGGCGATTTATCGGCTGGAGCCACGCTACCCTTCCGTTGACTGGTTCAACTGGCGATTATTGCATGACCACCCTTAAAGTGTACGATCAGCGCCACTGCCGCCACGCCGCTCTTTGCAGCCATTTCCCCCGACAAAACCGCCCATGCGCGACCCGGACGATGCAACCCGCAAGCCCTCGAAGCGCGCACCCGGCCTGAAAACCTGGGTGACAGTCGCTGTCGCACTGGCGGCAGGATGCACATGGCTGCTGCATCAGGCCGCGACCCAACGACTGCGGGCGCAGCTGTTGACAAGTGAACCCGACGCCGTCCTGCAGCACCCGCAGCTGGTCAAAGCAGCTTTGACCGAGGCAGCCCCCCTGTATAAGCGTCACTGCGCTGCCTGCCATGGCGATCATCTGCAGGGCAACCTGGCACTGGGGGCACCCGCACTCGCCGACGATCACTGGCTGTTCGGCAGCGGCAGCGTGTTCGACATCGAGCGCACCGTGCTCTACGGCATCCGCTCCGCCAGTCCCAAGGCGCACGATGTCACCGACATGCCGCCGCTGGGGCTCACCGGAGTGCTGAACCCTGGGCAGGTGCGCGAGTTGGTGCAGTACCTCCTCATGCTGAGTCGTCGCCCCTACGACGGCCAGGCCGCGCTCGCAGGTCGTGGGCTGTACTTTGCCCAGGGCAACTGCGCCGACTGCCACGGTGCCGACGCCAAGGGCAACAGCGACTATGGTGCCCCGGACCTTACGGTCAATGTCTGGAACAATGGCGGCGATCCGGCATCGTTGTACCAGTCCATCTACTCCGGACGGCATCGAGTGATGCCGGGTTGGCTGGGCACCCTGACCCTGCAGCAGATCCGCGCCCTCTCACTCTATATATATGTAGCCAGTCACCCGCATGCCGGACGATCCGAAACCCCTTAAGCGCACAGCAGCGCCGTGGCTGCGGCACTGGCTGTCGCCGCCCTTGCGGTCGCTGGCATTGCCGGCGGCCGGGGCACTGGCCGGCCTGCTGCTGGCCGGTGCCACGCTGCTGAAGCGGCCGCCGCCACCTGAGCAGAGCGTCCCCCCCGGGTATGTCGCACTGGTCAATGGCAAAGGCATCCTCATGAGCGATTACATGGCCCAGGCCATGGATGTCGAGGGCGTGAGCTTCGAAGAAACCACCCCGGCGCAGCGCGCCAGAATCCTGCGTGGCATGATCGATGAGGAACTGCTGGTGCAGCGCGGTGTGCAGCTCGACCTCCCGGAGACCACTACCGAAGTGCGCAACGTCATGGTCGCGGCAGTGAACACCCAGGTCGCACAGCCGCAGCTGGCCGAACCGGTCACCGATGACCAGCTGCATGCCTGGTTCAGCGCGCATCAGGCCGACTACACCGCCGAAGGCACCATGGACGTCACCGACCTGGTGCTGCACGTGGGCGGTTACGAGAATGCCAACCAGAACCTAGCCCAGGCCGAAACCGATGCGGTGGATGCGGTGTACCAGCTACGCGCCGGTGCCGACCGCCGCTACATCATGGATCACTTCGGATTCGCGGACGCAGGCAAAACCCAGGGCATGGAAGTGGACTTCGGCGCCAAGACCCATCTCGGCGAGCACCTGTTCGCCGTGGCCAGAACGCTGCAGGACGGCCAGGTATCGGATCCCGTCACGGAGCCGGACGGCCTGCACATCCTCATCATGAACCAGCGCACGGCTGAGCGGGCCGCCGCGTTCAACGACGTACGCAACAAGGTATATCAGGACTACCGCGAGGCACAGCGCCAGCGCGCCGACGCGCAGAACATTGAATTGCTGCGCCGTGACGCCCGCATCCTCATTGCGCCCGGGCAGCACGAGTGATCCGCTTCACCCTCATCGCCTGCCTGCTGCTGGCGCCACCGCTGACCTCGGCAGCCCCTGCAGCCGGCGTATCGACCTGGACCATCGCCGGCGCCAACATCACCCTGCGGTATACCTTTCCGCAATCGCTCGCAGCCTACCTGGTGCCAACGGGTGCAGCACGGCCACCAGTGGAAAAGGTTTCCGACTACGTCCTATCGCAGGTATCGGTGCAACAACACGGCACATCCTGTGCAACTGTCGATCAGGGCTATGACCTGGGGCGAGCAGACGTGCTCTACGCCGGGCCGGGCCTGACCAGCTTCGAAATTCTGTTCCACTGCCCGGCAAACGCACGCGCGCTGGTGCTGCGAAACCAGGCGTTTTTTGAACGTGCCCCGGGACAGATCGGCATTGCCATTGTGCGTGTGAACGGTGGCGCCCCGGTAACCCGGGTGCTGAGCAAGGCCGATGCAGCGGTCACGCTCGATACAAACCAGCCACCTGACCCCAGCTGGCCTGCTGTTTATGGCCGGTTGGGACTGCAGCATTCACTGGGTTCTGTGCTGTGCCTGGGCACTGCACTGGGCGTGGCCCTGCTGGCGCGTGGGCGACGTGGGCTGGCGCTGGCGGCAGGGGCATTGGGCTGCGGCTATCTCATTGCCAGCGTGGCGGCTGGCATGGGAGGGCTGCTGCTTGCGCCGCAGGCCGCGCAAGCAGCAGGCGGAGCACTGATTGTCCTGATGGCGGCGCAGTTGACGGCCCGCAATACCCATCGTCCCGGGCTTGCAGCCGCAGGACTGGCCAGTGTCGCGATGCTCGCTGCCGCAGTGGCATTGCTGCGGGGCCAGGGTGAAGTCGCACTCGCACTGCCGGGCATCGGCATCTTCGGCGCCGCGATGCTCTTCCTGTCACGCGATGCCAGTGCCTTCGAGGCTGCGCTGCGGGTACTGGCAGGGTTGATCGGAATCATCGACGGTTTTGCATTGACCACGCGGTTCGAACCGCTACGTTCCCTCTTCACACCCGGCACGGGCTCACTGCTTGCCTACAACGGCGGTGCCCTGTTCGGCCTGGTGCTGCTGCTCGCTGCAATGGCAGGCGCCTTTCATCTGCTGCAGCATCGAACCTGGAGGCACGCGCTCCTGGGACGCGACCTGCTGGTGGCCCTGCTGGCCGGGGCAGGTACCTGGTCGATGCTGGCGCTGTCTTGAGTCCATGAAACCGACGCTGCGCGCCGCGACACTTGTGATACTGGCACTGTTCAGTACTCAGGTCGATGCAGTGCAGCCAAGACGGATCATGTCCCTGAGCCTGTGCACGGACCAGCTGCTGCTGGACTTGCTGCCGCCTGAACGCATTGTTTCCGTCACATATCTCTCCCGTGACCGCAGGCAGTCCTACCTCAACACCCTGGCCTGGCGGGTGGGGGTAAACCACGGCAATCCCGAAGAAGTGGTTCGCGAGCGCCCGGATCTGGTGATTGCCGGAACCTTTGCCAAGCCCGACACCCGGCGGCTGCTGAGATCGGTGGGGATCCCCATGCTCGAGCTGGCGCCACCCAACAACTTCGACGACATCCGGCAGCAGGCCCTGCAATTGGGGCGGGTGCTGGGTGTGGAGCCGCGGGCTCAGGAACTGGTGCGGCGGATGGACGCGACCCTGGCGCGACTGAAGGCACAGAACCCGACACACCGCATCAGCATCGTGGGCTGGGATGGCGGGGGCAGTGTTCCTGGGCAAGGCACGTTGTTTGATGCGATCATCACCGCAGCAGGGGCCGTAAACCTGGGGGCACGGCCCGGCCTCGAGTCCACGCGCTTCGACACCGAGCAATTGCTGATGGTCCATCCGGACCTGCTGGCCTATGGGGATGCCGACATCGCCGACCCGGCACTGCATAACAGCCCCTTGAGCCACCCGCTGATACAGCAACTGTATCGCGGGCACCAGGTGATCTATCCGGAGCTGCTCTACTCCTGCGGTCTGCCACAGTCAGCGGATGCAGCCGCGCAGTTGCGCCGGGTCATGCTCGCCGCCATGGCCGGGAAGCCCCAGGCATGAAACCCGGAGGGCTCAGCGCCACCTGGTCCGCCTGGAGCGTCACGGCCACGGTGCTGCTGATACTGGCGGTGCTTGGTGTGCTCTCGCTCCTGTGCGGCACGGTTTGGCTGCGCCCGGGCGAGTTCATGGGCAGCGATCCCCTCGCACAGGTGGCCCGTCTGATCCTGCTGGACCTGCGCCTGCCGCGATTGGTGCTGACGCTGCTCATCGGCGGCGCACTGGGGCTGTCGGGCGCCGTATTCCAGGGACTGACCCGTAACCCACTGGCGGACCCGGCGTTGCTGGGCGTCTCCATGGGCGCCGCGTTCGGGGCGGTCATATCCATCTATTTCGGGCTGGCCGACCATCTGGCCGTCGCCACCCCGCTCCTGGGCCTCACCGGCGCCGCGCTGTCCACGCTTTTGACCTTCGGTCTCGGCCGCGGCGGCGGCACGGTGGCACTCATTCTCGCCGGTGCCGCTGTCTCCTCGCTGATGGCGGCCCTGACGTCCCTGGCTTTGAACCTGGCGCCCAGCCCGTACGCCGCCTATGAAATCACTTCCTGGTTGATGGGTTCGTTGTCGGACAAGAGCTGGACGCATGTGGCCATTGCCGGTCCGTTCATTTTGGTTGGCGTAGTGCTCCTGGCAACGACTGGCCGGGCACTCGATGCCCTATCCCTGGGCGAGGTGCAGGCGGCGAGTCTGGGCATCAATCTTCAACGCCTGCACCTGCTGGCATTCACCGGCAGTGCGCTCGCCGTTGGCGCTGCCACCTCCATCGCCGGAGCCATCGGCTTCATCGGTCTGGTTGCTGCGCACCTGGTGCGGCCCCTGGTCGGCCATCAGCCCGGGCGGATTCTACTGCCCGCGGCACTGACTGGCGCCGCGCTGCTGCTCGGCGCGGATATCGCCACGCGACTGATCCGCTTCGGCGACGAACTCAAACTGGGAGTGTTCACCTCGCTGCTGGGCGCACCGTTCTTCTTCTGGCTGGTAGTGCGTCTGCGCCGGAGTGCGCCATGAAACTTGCGGCCACCAACCTCGGCGTTCGCCGCCATGGCCGGCAGATCCTCGATGACCTGTCGTTTGAGGCGCATGCCGGCAGCCTGATTGCGGTGGTGGGTGCCAATGGCGCGGGCAAGTCCA
>JAOTRH010154910.1:0-13110 GCA_034768845.1 Heliamphora exappendiculata | reverse complement strand
CAAAAATAAGTAATGCAAAATTTGACATATTGATTTATTTTAACTTATTTTTATTTTTCTAATTTTTTATATTTTAATCAAATAATTTTACTTTTTTGAGTCGTATAGAAGAGAATATTTGAAAACTATAATAATAATTTAATTAAATAATAAAAAATTATTAAATAAATAAATAAACTAAAATCTCGTTTGATAACCGACTTTAAACCAAGTTTTTTTCTTTTTTCTTAAAGCCAAGAAAATTAAAAAGGCTAGTTTGAAAACCTAAAGGCTTTAAGCCTTTTAACCTTTTTATTTTTTTTTTACATAAAATAGTTATATATATTTTTTAAAAAAATATCATAACTTTTATTATACATATTTATTTTTTTTATAAAAAAATATATTTTTAAAATCTACTCGTTAAAGTCTTTCAAACAAAATTCATATTAAATATAAATTGATCTAAAAATAAATTTAAAAATATTATAACAATTTTAAGCTAGGCTTTTGTCTTTTAGCTTAAAATCACTTTAAGCTAAGTTTTTTAATTTATTATCGTTTGAATCAAATTTACCCACTGTTGAAAATTTTGGCTCAATTTCTATTTGAATTGGGATACTAAATTTGAAGAGTTTTAAAAAATATAAATTTGTAGTTATTTAATTAATTTTGAACCCAATTGGCACAAGTTTAATTAGATTATATCTATTTTCTCTCCAATAAATACGAATGTAATATCAGATTATTTGTATTCAAGTAGTTTGAGAAGAGAATTTGTGATAGTCAAGTGATTTGTAATCGTTTATCTATATATTGAATTTTACTGTTCGTAAACGTAGATAAATTATCAAATTATCTAAAATTTATTTATTTTTAATTTATTTATAATTATTTTAGACTTTTCTTCACAACATCCACCGAGTTTACTAAATTAATTTTTATTTATTTAATTTAAAATAATTTAAAATAAAAAATTTAACTTAAAACTAGGTAACAAACGAGAACTAAATGACAATTATCCCATAGGAGAATAATGAATAATTTGGTGACCCAAAGGACGAAAGAGACAAATTGGGAATTGCGAGCCTTGCAACCTGGCCTTACCTGACCGACCAGAATCATCAATGATGAGGCAGACGAGGGCCCACCGCCTCTGCACCGCTTGATTCACCCTCTCCCGCCTATTATTTCGGCATCGTCCTCATTAAAGGCATCGTTTGGATCGAAGGATGTCGAGAGAAACGGAAGGATTTTAAAATTTTAAAAAAAGTTAGTTGTAATATTATTTAAATTAATTTTTAAAAAGAGAAAAAAAAACAGATAAAAGGAAAGTGAGGGGAAAAATAATTTACCTTATAAGAGATTTTTTATCTCTCTAAATTGAGAAAAAACAGAGGTAAAATAAATAAATAGATACGATTATTTTCATAATAGAAATTATTATATTTTGATATTTATATTGGAAATGATAACTTAAGCTAATATGAAAAAAAGTTATAAAAGTAAATAAACATTAAATTTTTTTTTTCTTTATTAATTATTATCAAATTAAAAAATTGACAAAAAAAGCACTTTTCTTTCTTACTTGAATAACTAAATATGATGAGAAATAATTCCTACTATTTTTCTTATCTTTAATTTTTTTTTTCATAACTAAGGATGTAATTTTGGCTCAACTTAACCTACTAGCTGCTCGGCCTGAGGCCGAATGGCTCCCACCAAATTTCAGGTTAAGTCGGGTTTTTTTTTTAAAGTAGTAGGTCGAACCGTAAGAGTATACCGGCTTAGACTTAGGTTCAAGTATGGGCTTAAGCTTTGAACGGGTTATAAGCTTAGGTTTTGGAGAATTTTTTTTAGTAATAGATGCATGTGCTCATGTAACCACATGAGATAATAAGGAAACAGAAGGTGGATTAGTTGTAGAAAGAGATGTAAGAGTATAATTATAACTAGTAAGTGGATATATAATAATATCATCTAGAACATAATCTTGAATCAATAGAAAAATAATCTAATTTTAAAAATAAAGAATAATATTATAATTTTTAAATTTGCAAATAAAATGAAATAGAATAAAAGTTTAAAATGAATATTTTTTTTTATAATAACACCTAACTACCTAAGAAATATTAAAAGAAATTATTATAAAAGAATTAAGAAGAGAATATAAATAAATAATATAATATAAAAACTAAATTACAGAAATTAAATCAAAAGAAATGAAGGATCTTTGATCTCGAGCTTGATCTTGAATCATTGAATACTTTATGTTAATTTTTGATTTGAGAATTACACAGTAAGCACAGCACTTGAAACTAATATGAGAAATTGAAAATTGAGAGATAATTAAATTTGTGTGGATTGAAATTGGTGAAACTTTGGAGTATTTATAGGGTTTTAATTAATTTTTTTATTAAAAAAAAAGCAATGACTGTTGGGGACGCTGGCCGGCCACCAACGGTAAAAAAACTTCTCGCCGTTGGATCATTTTTGGGGAAGATTTGGGCCGAACATTCAAAAACTAGTTGTTAGGCTAACCGTTGGTGAGGCGCGCAGGAGTTGGGCCGAGCCGAGCCGTTCAATTTGACAATTGGAGGCAGTTGTGCAGGTTACGGGCAAGTCAGCTCGTGGGCTCTAAAGAGAAGACTCAGGCTTACCCTACCCCGCATGTAATACCCAATCACACATCAGTAGAATATGAAAAACATGTCTTGGTATATAAAGATATTTATTGGCTACTACTAATAATTTGACTAAATCATTTTGAGCAACTATTAATAACATAGTTTAAGTGTTTTGAACAAGTGATTTTTTATTTAAGTTTTTGAGCCAGTGATCTACTTTGGTCGACAAAAATAGTAATAGAGTCAACTCTTGTCTCGTGCAGGTTCCGTGGCAGTGTGCATAGAGGGGTAAAGGTACCGAGGTTGTATACCTTGTGCACACATATAGGGTACTTTGTGTTCGCTAATTGATTACTATCCACGTTCTAACTAGGAAAAAAATGAGTCATGTAACGAGGGCGTCACATATTTGAGTGAAAAATATTGTAATACCTAATCCCACATATATGGAATATGAGAAATATATATTAGTATATAATGAAATTTGTTAGCTACTACTAATAACTTGACTTAAGCATTTTGAATCATAATATTATTAGACAGTTTATTCAAGTTATTGAGCTAGTAGTCCACTTTGGTCGTTGCACCATATACATACAAGCTTGGGCAGGCTCGGGCCTAAAATGGATCGGGTCGAATCTGAACAGTGACAAGCCTCAAGATAAGCCCGAACCGTCCACAGACCGTGAGCCAAAATTACACCCCTACTTATAACTACCACTTCCCTTCTCTCTCTACTCTCAATTCAAACAAAATCTAAAGGAATGGTCAACAAATTAACCCTATGATCCCAATAATTTTTCATTGTTTAATGGGTAACGCGGGAAGGGATCACTTGTTTCAAAAATTAAATATTTTTTTATTTAATATATTGAGAAATTCTAAATATGTCTCCAAAAATTTTGTACCTCAAGATTCTTACATGATCCAATAATCTTTAATGCATTAAGACCGTAAAATATGTAATTGTCGAGATAAAAATTCTTAACTTTGATAAGGTCACATAGTGCCTCAATATTCCAAGTGTCACACGGTCATATAGGTCTTTATATTTAGAAGTGAGCCCCACGTGATTGTGTTGACTCCCATAAATATTAAAGTACCACGTAGGCTTGTTGCTGTGACAATGAATAATTACTCCTCTAATCCCAAATACCATTCATTGATTTCCCGAAACTTGCCACTACTACTTTTATTAATTTCTTTGAGATTAGAGGCTTGGAAATAACTCGTACATAAACAAGCTACTGAAACTAGCTAATACGAACTTTATCAGAATTTAAATGCTAATTTTTGAACACGTGTAAAAACAAAAATGCATATACAAAAAAATAAAAAATAATCAATACTAAAAATTTACGTGATTTGACTCACACCAGTCTATTTCTACGAGCAAAGACAAAAATATTTTACTACGTCGAATGTGAAAAAGTACATCACATGTCTCTATTCTCTTTACCAGTTAGTCTCTCTATATTTTGTTTTCTTTAAATTTTTCACAAGTAACTTATTTATAAGCACACGTAAAAATCTTAAAAATCTTAAAAGATTCATAAACTCATATTATTATAAATCCTATACGTAAAAAATTTCTAATAACCTTCTAATCACACCTCAACCCAATTACATATAAACCAAATAATATAATAAATACGAACTCCAGTAATACATAAGACACCTACCCAATGAACTTTACTTATGTCTAATATTTTTAAATCTATCACATTGTGAAATAATGTTAATTCACTTTTTAAATAAATAAAAAGAAACAATAATTATCCTCTTGCTACTTATTAGGATTTTTAATTTGTCAAATACAAAAATTGTAAGTATATAAAAGTATTATAATTTATTAATAAATTAGTAATAAGAAACTAAAAACTGACTGCAAAAACTTTGCCATACAACACCAATATATATTGTCTTAAATAACTTTTTTTTTATAAATATGTTGTAACTTCAAAATCAGTGCACACCCAATTAAGGTCTATCATCTTATAGAAGTGATTTTTATACCTTTTTACAAACACATTCTTTTTTGTATTTTAACATGTGAATTTATAAAATTATTATTAATTTTTTTATAAAATTATATTGTATAAAAGGGTAACTTTATAAATTCACATGCTAAAAGACAAAAAAATAAATAATTTTTTTTTTAAAAAAAATGATAATTGTGAAAATTATTTATATATGCGTGTATTGTACCTTTTGTCACACTTAATGGACAAGTGGGTATCTCGTGATCCCTTCTTGAATGCCTCAACTAGAAGATGACACTCCTAAATGCACTACCATATGTGGGTGAAATGTACACCTTTTGTTTTTAATTAAACTTAGGTCTCGTTTGGAATGAAATTGTAACATTTGGTTTATCTTTTATTTTTTGAAACTTTTTTTAATCTTTTTGACTAATTTTTTAAAAATTAATCTCGATAAGAACAACCGCAAAAGAAAAATAAAACTTGACCGAAATATAAAAGAAATTACTAAAGATAAAAAAAATAAAGAAAAATTACTTTTTCTCAATAAAAGGAATCAGAAAAATAAATTTCTTTTAACAAACTAAAAGAAAGTTTAAAAAATAAACAAATAAACCGTGCTTTAGCTGATTAGAGAATATTGGTTATGCTTAATAGAAGGTAGTTTTTTATCTTAACCTCAATTGATGAATATACTTTACCCCTTTTAACTTTAAAAACAATTAAAATGAGCATTTGAATTTTGATATTATGGGTTCATTTGGCATCCTAGCTTTAAGCTAAATTTTTTATTTAAAGTCCTATTAAGTCAAATAAGCAAAAATTCGTTCGTTTGGTGAATTGTACAAATGACTTAAAGCTAAAAAACAATAAACTAAAATTTTCAACTTAATATGAAAGGCAAAAAGGCAAAAATACAAAAAGACAAAACCCTAAGTCAAAATAAAAGTTAATTGTAATTTTTTTATTTATTTTTATATGAATTTATATTCAGTATGTATCTTGTTATATAGATTTTAACAAGTATATTTTAAAAATATAATTTTAATTAAAAAAACAATTTGGTATAATAAAAGTTATAATATTTTTTAAAAATATGTAAATGACGAAAACAGCTAAAAATCAATGAACAAAAAAGCAAAAATTAAAGTTAAAAAATGTGACTTAAAGCTTATTTTGACTTAAAACAAAAAAAACAACAAACCCGACTTAAAGCGAGTTGCCAAACAAGACCTATCAAACAATCCAATAATTGAACTAGGAACTTTCATGTTTGCTAATTAGGGGGTATTTCAGACATGTCATGATTCACAGGGAGTAACAAACAGTAAGTCTGAGGAGAATATATACTGTAACAGTTGCTGACAAGAGAATAGGCAGAAACGTTTGGTTTGGTAGATGAAACCATAGACAGTAGGAGCTACTGAAAAGAGATAGGCAATAATTTGATTTGATACTTCCAGTTGTAAAATGGTGGGTGGACTAGGTGGCTATTCGAGCTCTTGTAAAATGGTTGGTGAACTACGTGGCATTTCGAGCTCGGGGTCGGCGTTGTGAATCAAGACACAACACTGAACTGCATCGCTATTCGAGCATGGGGTTGGTATTGTGACTCTTAAGGCACAACACTGAACTATATAACTATTCGAGCTCGGGGTCAGTGTTGTGGCTCAACCACATAGCTATTCGAGTTACGGGTCGGTGTTGTGACTCTATAAATCACAACACTAAACTATATATAACTAATTCAATCTCGAGGTCGGTGTTGTGGCTCAAGACACAACACCGATTCCAAACTCGAGCTATTCTCCATGTCTAGCTATGGTGAAAGTTATAGTAATTGGACTGTTTAACACACACACACACACACAAGAGAGAGAGAGAGACCAAATTAAAAGGTTAAAAAAAATAACCATCACTAATCATCCCTTGTTTGGCATCTCTAAAAGACTGGCTTTTTACAAAAAAAAAAAAAAAAAAGCTTTTAAACTAGTGTGTTTAACATCTCTAAAAGACTCATTAATTTTTTTTATTTCTTTTTCCAAAGAAAAAAAATTATATACATCCCAAACACTAACATTTTTTTTAAATAAAATAACTATAATGCTTTCAATTAAAAAGTCAATTCTACTCACAAAAATAAAAACAAAATTTGTACCACTATCCCAAACGCTATAACTTAAAAGCCAAAAGTAAAAATATATCAAACATTTTAACACAAACTAAAAAAGAAAAGAAACTACCTAAACAAATTATCCCAAACACCTTTTTTGACTTATTGCTGTCTTCTCTAAAGTTTTTTTTATATTTTAATTAAAAAAATATTTTTTCAGCTCGTCTCGATAAAAAAGTCAAAAAAGTATAATAATTTCACCAACCGATAAAACCAGTTCACTAAAGGTAAAATAAGTAATAAGCCATTATCCCAAACGAGGTGCAAAACGTGATTTCAGTCTCACGTCACTTTACAAGTTAAGACCTTACCTTCATAGGAGTTTATTCAAATCTTCTTCAAATCTCCCTCTTCCTTTACCAAGATCCGAAGGAAAAGAGGGAAAGGAGAACCAAAAAGAAAGGATGCTGCAATCAAATGACAGTTAACACAATATGCGTGAGTTCATTTCAACCAAGATCGAGATTCAAGTAAAATAAGTAAATATTTCAATAAGCTTCATCAAGAGCAATGAACAGCACTATGTGCATAAACATGCTTCATTTAGGCTTTTTCTTGTTTCACATAAAGCAAATGCATACAATGCCCTCTTTTCAGTCAGACCAGGCAGCCAATCCAATCGCAAATTGCAATAGCTGTACTATCATAGGACCGGAGATTCTAAATACCCAATATTGTTGCTGCGTAAGTACACCCACCAATGCAAGTGTTTATGCGACATGTACAAGTATCTCAAATTCTCAATACATGTTGTGGATGTACTCGGCAAAAGCATTTGTGCATTTAGCAGCTCCCACATAGGATTTGTTGCAAGTTATAGCAGAGCATTAAGTTCATAAACCAGAAACAATAAAATTGCGTCTATCAAGTACAATCTAGAAACCAGGCTATATATGATTTCCAAGATGAGCTACTTACGACTAACTGGCCTCTATTGGCAGCAACCTTTACATTTCTGAAAGCAGAAACAGAAGCTAGGCAAGCCTTAATTAAGATTGAATCAAAGAATAAGTATAGGCAAAAGAGTGATGCAGGAAATTTTGTTTGCAGTTCAACATACGAGGTCAAATCAATGCGCACATGATCAATCTAAGAACCTGATCGGCTACTTTGACTCATTTTCAGATAGCTTCTGCCTTAGATCCTTGAGAGCATCTAAGATTTCGGAATCAAGATTATGCTTTAACAATTTACCTTGCATGGAAGATGATCTGGAGAGGCACACAAACTGATTAACATGTCACGTCAAAATTCCAATTGCTTCATTACATACAAATGAAAAAATCAACAGGGGAGACTCAATCAGATATTCAAGATTCTAAGTTAGCATTTGAAACTTGAAACCAATTTCCTTAATAATCATACTAACTGCCAACACAAATTGCAACCTTAAACTTGTGTATGACAAAAGAGCTTCCAATGTTTCATCATCGTGTGACATCTAACTCACTTACAATCTCCTTATTTGGTCAATGAGAATGGAGTTCTCTTGGTTATACACTTAAGCTCGAGCTCATTTTATTTCATGACTGAATTCTTTGATTTCAAAGTTTAACAGGCTATGTCCAAAACATGGAACGTGGCATACATGATAGGCATACATGATATACTTAGAAAAAAAAAATAGAAGTGGGAATATTGTACAACAGAACACACCTTTGCTCTTGTAGCATCCTCTCAACCTCCTTATGCGAAGCTTTAATCTACATTGTACACAAGACATTGAGAAGGGCGCATGATCAAATTATAAAACATACACATGTCTGAGGATTGTTTTAATTGTGGCACACTTTTATATGTGACCATGCCATAATTATTTTGAATCAGCTATTGCCACACATAGGTTAATCAACCTTTTTTGACACTAACAAATATACCCGTATGTAAAATTACACAATTTGTCCATACCATTGGGACAGTGAACCTTAAGTGACATGAATAAAGCAAATAAATGTGAGCAATGTTTAAATTAACCATATTTTGATCTGAGTAACTTGGAGAAAACACCTTATTCTTCTTATCATCATTTACAGCAAGGTAGACAATGAAGAGGACAGCATACACTTTTATCGAATAATCTAATAAATAAAGCAAGGTCCAAGTTCATGAATTTGAAGGGCTGAGCAACATAAGTGACGAAAAGTCAGATCATACCGAAGGCGTTGGTATGGCAGCAAGAAGACCAAAATTGGCATGAGTTAAAGTAGAAAGGAAAGACATTAGCCGCAAGGAGGGCACCAAATAGTGAGAAATGACAAAAATAAGATTGGTGCAGCTGAACCCAAATAGTTGAAACAAGGTTTTACTGAGTTTATGAGCTAAGCAGCAATAAGAGCACATGAAAGTGATGAGATTAAATTTCTTACCTCAGAAACCAAGGCCTTACAACTCCAAACAAACGCTCCCTGGAAATACATCATAATAGTTAAAACAGACCCACCCTTAAATGGAACAATTGACCAAGATGAAGTATGCTATTTGTTCAAAAGTTCTATGCTGAGATGTCTGAGTAATTTTCAGCAGTTGAAGGCATAAGCAAGTAACAATACCAATGCCTGACAACCAAAACATGCAAAGTCATGAACAACAACTGAAGTAAGACATTAGTGTCAACCAGACACATATTTCAATGGCGTACAATTAAAATGCAGCATCGACTAAAACAGTTCTCTTAATTTGATACAAAGTTACAACCATAAGGTTAGAAGACAACTAAGGGGAATTAAATGGATGTTCCATGAGCAAACAAAGTAACACTTCACACTAAACTGAAGAAAAACATATTAGGTAGCTGGATATTTAAATCTGGTAATGCTGTGCTGGAGAAAGCCGATAAGAGAGCAGACTAGGATGCATAAAGTTCACATTAGATGAGGCAGAGTAATGGCTTGAAATGAGGCACCAGAATAAACACTTCCATATTTGCGGCTAATGGGTAAATGATGACAAGAAATAGGCTACTGAAGAGAATGTGCAGGACCAAGTGCTGGAGAAGTGAGGCTTTCGGGAATTAGGGATTTGGAATTCTATATCACTGATATTCTTTCTCTCTTTCTCTCACTATTCTATCCACATTTTATGCTAATCATGATTAAGCACCTAAGCAACAAGATTACAAAACTAAAAACACCTGAGAAGTTGACGTATGTCGTCCTTAGGATACAAATTAGGTTACCCAGGTATAAGTGCAATGGCACCATTTATATCAATATATAGAACTGGGAATGCATGAAGTCTTGCTCAAAAAGATCCACTCTAGTTCCAGAAGAAGAACCTATGCAATAAAGAAGTAATTTCTGCTTCTTCCCAACACTAACAGAAATACGAATCACAACTTTTGTTTCCTTTTCTCCTTAATAAGCAACAAAAAAGTGAACCATTCTGGACTACATGTGGCATAGAAACCCCCAGGTCGCCACCTCAAAATAGTGTCGTTTAATCCCCCAGTCCAAACTATTAAATCCAATTGTAAGGAACAGCCAGATAAATCTAAACAGGGAAAGGTAAAGACCTTGAAGCACACTTCAAAGAATAACATACAGAGGATCCCGAGATTCTCCAAAGGATACCCTTATATGTATTTTGATGGAAAAACCTTTTGAAAAAGGGAAACAACCTAATGTAAAAATCACTTGCCAAATCACCAGTCCTTACAAGAATTAACATACCACTAAGGGAGTTACCCCTTCGAGAACCATCAATGATCTAACCACCACTGGTTCACAATTGGCTCACAAGGGTTAAACCTGTTTAGAACTGTTGAGTGTTGAGTGAACAAAATACTCAAGTTACACCCATCTAACAACATAATCATTTAGGGCAATTACCAATTAGGGTTATAAGATGGTCTCAAGATTTGGTTCCACAAACTATTAGGTTAAAGCCTTGTCATATCCGGGTTGTTTACAATTATGTTTGTTGTTGTTTATTCTGCTCCACATGTCTTTGTGCACCTTGTCCACTTTAGTTTGTGTACAATTGTCTCTCAAAGTGTGAGAGGGTCACATGATACATTGTGTTGAGTTTGTCTTGAATCTCTCAAAAACAATGGCCGGTGCTAGTGGAGCGCTAACTGGGTGCTCGAGCACCTGAACTCTAGAAGCAAAAGCTAGCAGGGCGCTAACTAGGCACTCAAGAGCTAGCAGGGCGCTAACTAGGCATTCAAGCACCAGGACGACAGAATCAAGCGCTAGCAAGGTGCTCAAGTGCCACGACGTTCAAGGACTTGCAACGTATGATGCAAGTACGAGCTTGTCAAGCACCACCACAACGTCAAAAAGTTGTTTTTTAGGATTTTTGCTGGAGGCTTATATATATGGACCCTTTATTTTATCTAGGACTAAGTGTGATATACCACAAAGGCTCAATTTGAAGCAACAGAAAGTCAGAGAGACTTTGTAATTTTTATTGATTATACTGTATTGATTCTCCTCGCCCCATAGATGTGGGCACCGCATTGCCTAACCATATATATTCTTATATTCTTGTACTTATTCGTATTCTTTATTACTTTGTGTGGATTGAAGCCAACCGTCTGTGCACTACACAACATATTTTTTGACCCATTTTCTAACAGCTTGCAAACAAGTTGATTTGATGGTGTAATCGTTAAACTGGCTAGAGAATTGTTAAACAATTTGAAAAACTCGAGTTAAGCTCAAGGGCCCAACATGAGTCAATAAATTCTTTTGATCATATAAGTGTTGTTGGAAAATATTTAATTTATTATGAGTTATTATTTAAGATATTTTATTATTTCCTATTATGTTAGAGTTAGCTTATAACTTATAAATAAGGTAGTTATCCATGTGATCATCAGTTTTAATTAATAATATTGAGTGTGTTTGAGAATTAGGGTTGTAGAGCAGCGGAGCCAGAAATTTAATTTTGAGAAGGCACTAATTAACTTAAAATCTTAATTTTTTTCTAATCAATAAAAATAGGATATTGCTAAAACTTAAACAATTATTAGTAAGTATAAAAATTTGTAATCTTATATTTTTACAAGAAATTTTTGACAATTAAGACATACCTTTTATATTTATTTATTTTTGGTAAAAAACATATTGATCAGACCAACTAAAATATTATAATTTTTTAAGAATATTATAATATTCCAATAACAAATGATATTCTATTGTATATTAAAACTTTTTTCATGAAATAGAAAATGAATAAAATATGTAGTTAGAAAAATAGAATAAAAATCATAACCAAGTAAAAGTTTTAAAAGGGTTATCTTTCTAGAATTGTTATTTCAAGAACCTTGTTTGCAAATATTGCTGTAAAAACTTAAAATAATATAATAGTTTTATATTCAAGAAGGACACTAAACAAATTTTATGAATGCATAAATATAGTTTTATGTTATTTTTTTATAGATAATAGCACACATAGAAAAGTGAGAAGGGGCGCATATCCCCTATGGTCAAGCATTGTCTCCGCTAAATGTAGTTCCTTGTGTGTTCTCCTCTCTCTCTTTCTCCTCCTTTGGTTTGGCATTAATTAATATCAGAGCTTAGGCTCGAGTTTCCACACCTCCCTCTTCTTTTCGACACAAGCCCTAACCGAACTCATAACCCCTCGTTACCATCGACCCTCCGTTCGTTGTTGTTGTCATCTCTCACAACAACAATCGAAAACCTCTCCAGATCTGCAAAACTCGACAGTGGTCATTAGCGCCATCAGATAAAGTTCTCGTAATAGTTATGTCACCATCATCATCACTCAGCATCGCAAGTCTTTGTGTCGCGAGCCGTTGTTGACCTTCTTACTTGCAAACATTGATGCCATTTCCAATGCACCATGATTTATTCTTGCCAACGAAGGAGTCAGACAAGTAAGTCAATTTTTATTTCGTATTCTTTTTCCGGAAAATGAGAACGGAAAGAGGAAAAAAGAGTTTTTCTTTTTTTTTTGTTTCATCATCATCATTATTCTAATATGATCGTCGTTCGTCGTTGTTGTTGTTGTTACAGACAGAAGAAAACGATCAAAAAAATTCGCTTCAATGATGACGAGAATAACAACAACAGCAACAACAACAGCAGCTACTCGTTGAGATTGATTGTCAATAGATACAATCAAAGACATACACCGCATGATACCTCCTGCTTTTTATCGTGTCATTGAGAGATAAAATGACACATTTATTGGTCTTATATCCTAAATAACGAGACATATATCTCATCTGTGTAAAGAGGAAAGTAGGTATTCGAGAGAGAATAGTTCTATATCGAGATTTCCTGAAAGAGAATAATTATCTCAAAACTCTTACTTTTAATTCTAAACGGAGGTTGTCCAAATTATTTTCGAATTTAATGGTATTATTATATAAATAATAAGTATA
>JAOTRH010154899.1:0-13110 GCA_034768845.1 Heliamphora exappendiculata | reverse complement strand
TACCATATATATCTTAAGGAATATATGCAAATATATAATAAGAGACTAAACCTAACCCTAATCCCTAACCTAGCCGCTGGCCCCTCACTATCCTTTTTGGCAAATCATTTTTGCTTTTTGGAGAGAAGTGTGAGAAGAAACCGAAGAGGATAAAAAGTCTTCGATCGGAATCGGTGCCCACACACCGTGATCGTCGTAGTGCGTCCAGAACATACGTGAGAAGGTTGCAAGGCCATCTTCAACGTATTCGGGATTTATTGAAGCTTTTCGACAAGTTTTATAAACGTATAATGCTATTAAGATTAATATAGTTTGTTGTTTTCATGAAAAATGCGCATGTCGTTTTTTACGGTCACGGCGTCGGTTCAAATTTTTTATTTCCGCTCCAACACAATTATACATTAAACATGTATAAATATAGATCCATCTATCAACATGGAGATCAACAAAACATTTTCAAAGTGTTTTCCCCTGTTTTCAACAAAACGTTGCAAAACTGAGACTCAACCCCGAGGGTTAGCTCCAAATCTCTAAAACACCAAGTGTCGAGATTTTTGCAAAAATTCACCGTTTTCAAAACCCTCTTTGAAAACCGTAAAACCACAAGTCATATGATGTAATAAATCAAGAAAAGCGAAACACATGCTTTTTATCCAAAAAACTAAGGTTTAAACATAAATATGACATTTAATGTATTTTTTACCCGGTAAAAACACATATAATTGCATGAAACACCATTTAACAACGGTATGGTCTAGAATCGTACTTTGGAGAGTCAAAACTCAAAGCCTCAAAAATTACCTCGTCGGAACGAGAATTTGTCCGGATGAACACAAAGCCCCCAGCACCAACATCATGGATCCGCTATTAGTTTGCTGAAAATCGAGCCCCTCGCCCATCAGAATCTAAAGAGAAGGCAGAGGTTTCTTGAGAGAAAAACCATATCTAAAATAAATATCTCAAAAATATCTCCAAGGCTTGATATTTATAGAAAAACGCCAAAACACGCAGGTCAGTCGATTGGACCCCCAATCCAGTCGACTAAAAAACCTTCTGGAAACCCAAAACATCCCACCGCCTCAAGTTCAGTCGACTGGACCCTCCTGGTCAGTCGACTGGACAACCTTCTAGAACGTTCAATAGACTAGATTAAGCCCCTCAGTCGACTGAATCCCTGCTGGTCCATAACTGTTTCCAAAATTCAATTTGAGCCAAAAAATCATCACTCAAACAACCTTCTTTTGAACCTCGTGTATATACACAAGTTAAACAACCTCAAATGAGATCGTAAGACACCTTTCGTCCGATTAAACGCAACCAAACACGTTTTAAGCACATTAATTCCAACTCCATCGATACTTATAACTCGTTTCAAAACAAAATGAGTCAGAGTCTCACAACTCTCCCCCCTTAAAGAAATTTCATCCCCAAAATTCAACATTAAATCTCAAGCCAAACACAGCCCATCAATCATCTGCAAACTCTGATGCAAACCCAGCAGCATTGCGTAACAGCAGGAATGCCCTAGTAACTGAAACCCAAACCTGTCGTCACACGTGGTGAACATGACTTGAAGATTCAACCCCCACACAAACTGCTCGCACGTGCAAGTCTAGGAAACATCCGCGAAATGCTGGATCATGATCCAACTCACACTACCAAACCTCAAAACACAATTCTCGCCGAACACAAACCACTCCGGCAATAAATGCATCACACGAGACCAATCCTCCATGGAACTCAATCTAAAACATTCTCGATTCCATGACAGGACACAGAGACTATCACCTCCTTCTCATTGCCACATACTGGCTCAATCGCAACTCAAAATACCCACCAAGGACTATCTCCACATGTCCAAACACACAACGTTGAACTCCAACATCGATCACAAGAAGTCACATGTTCCATACCGAAACTTTACCCAAGTTCTGATGATCACCGACTTTGATACCCTTTCATCACCCTAGTGATGTCAACATCATCATCACTGAAGCTAACATGAGTTAAGTGAGTTCTATCACAAACCACAATCCTCACCTAGGAGAAACATCAGGTGGCATACCATTATCCCAAACAAAGTTCCACACAACCGAAAACCAATTCGGCATCACAACCACAAAACTCACATAGTCACCTAATCCCAACGAGTCACTTTGACTAAACATGTTACGTAGATCGAACATTGTATAGGTATGCAACAACCTACACAAACCCAACCGTACCTCTCGTGCAACCACACAGCACTACACATCTCAGTGTCTCGCTATCCAATCACTGATACTAAGACTATAGATCAACCTTAAATCAACATGATTGTCGTCGTCCGACAAAGAAAATATGATGACTGTCATCCGACATTAACTCCTACTCAGGACACATACCTCAATCCCTTGAGTTCACACTAGCAGAATATTCGAACCCAAGACACCAATCAAGACTTGCGTCTTTACACTTAACAATTACCTCATATACAGACCTCATCACGGTCCTTCCGTTCCCAACCAAACAATCGTGTCGGTCCGAACAGGCCACACTAACCAAGGCTTCTCAAACATCATATCCTTCATAATTCATACTTTATCATACTTCTGGGGATACCATCCACACAAACAAGCCACACTGGCTAGGTTACCACGACCTATCATGTTTACCACACTCACATGTACTCCTTTACGGTCTTCCACTAGGGGAGAATACCAACCCCATCATGCAATTCTTTACGATCTCTAACCGCGAGAGCAATCGAATCCCAGGTCACACACATAGATGTTCAGATGTAGTGCGTCTCGCACCACGCGTTGAAGCCACGAAAAATCCATCTTATAATCACCCTATCACGGTGACACAAGTCCCTGAATCACAACTCTAAGGGTCACACACGGGTATAGATCCACTGAGATTCCACAGTCTCATAACACAACCAAAACCTGAGCCAAACAAGAACCTAGCATCTCCATCCAACCGAGATGAAACAGCTCGCACCAGACAATCGTCTCTCTCCTTCCATCCAAAGGAAAGACAAAGGCCAACAAGAAACCATAACTCAACCTCAGCATATTCCCAATACTCATCAACACTTAGCTCTAATAACTCTGTAAGTCCTACCTCGAGACCACATCGACCACATCGACCACAGTCACATAGCTACAGTCAATTCCAATCACATTACTCAGATCATCTGCTATACCAAGATCTCAACTCTAAGACCTCATTCACATACGTGAACATCATCTTCAAACCTTTCATCTAGAGTTACTAATAACTTCCATAACCATGTAGACACCTTTCACACTTTCGCCCTCAAGGCACACACGATCACAGGCATCATATCCTACGATCTCTCACCTATCACCCCAGGCTAGCCAAACTACACGGTACATTACTGAACCTCATCACTCTACACTTCATTCCCATGGGTAAACAACATATCCATCTTTGAACCTAAGGTGGAACACAAACAACCTCCAGACACATTATACCCAGGATACGTCATCTCAGCACTAAGCCAACCACATGAACCTAGCACGGTTCCCAAACGCGATCTTCTAATCATTAGGATATCGACCAAACCACTAACCTGCATTCCCGTAGGAATTCTACAAAATTGATACTCGTCGTAGGAACCCTTACACATTCACATTCAGCCATAACCCACGCTCTTCCCAGCATAACCGCGACTCATACTCATTCCCACATCCTTGGGCTCACTCACTCGGAACTCAATTCTCAAACCTCAAGGAGGTATACAACGTCTAAGGTCATCAGAACTACTCAGACTACCAACAACAACATCCTCAGATGCTACTCTGACTACCGTTAACATCCTATTGTTCGCCATCAACATCCTGCTGACCACTCTCAACATCCTGCTATCAGGGTTATTCCCAGAACCACTCATGTTCTACTGTCTCAACATATACCCGGCCAAGAATTACTACGCTCCCATCCATTATGTTCCCGTCTATATCCCATCCTGAGTACACGGTTCATGACATAGTATGGCTCACGACGTACCTAATCCATCACTTGGTCGAAACCACGTGTACCAAAAACCCAAAAGGGATTATCACTATCCACAATCCAATCACAACAACTAATATCAGGGTTTCCAACACCCCATCGCCCTACTCACAAGGCTATCCATAACACATCTAAAACTTCTGGTAACTTACTCTCAAAAGAAGCTAGCTACCCAAGCCAAAGCCATCAACTATGCTTCGACTACACCTGAACAAAACTTTGCTCAAACACTCAACAATTTGTCAATCGAGGCCAACGTCGCACTGCTGAACCCGACTCACTGATGAGTTCCACAACATACCAGGCAATCGACGCTCAACCCATAACCTTACCTCTACAACTGATAGTAACCGAATCGCACATCCAAGACCTAAACCACTGTCTCGTCGTCTCGAAAGGGATACAGGTTATAAAGAAAGAAAACATGAAATACGATAATTTAAGGTCGATCTATCATGTTATTTCTAACACATACCATATAATCATGCTAACACATAGCCACAACGATTATGCAGACACAACACCGATACCGAGGAGAACTGACAAGAATGACGCGTCATTTTGGACAACCTACTTAGATTTCTTGCTAGAAATCACATCCGCAAAACGCATTTCTAACTTGGCTCCTAAGTTTGTTAATCTAAACGCCTGAAGGTAAGACTAATCAATTATAAGGTCCAACCCCCATGCTCACATATACACGACATCTACATGCTCATATTCCAAACACAGGCAATAACATGCCCCCAATAAGTAATTCTTAGCGGTCTTTTATCGCAAGATAAATATACTTGTTGTTTACTAAATAACATGCTTAAGATGATTTTTTAATAAATCGGATATCTTAAATAAACGTGAAAAATAATTTTGTATTTTTAGATTAATTAAATGAAAAAGATTTAATTTTAATAAATTGTTTTTTTTAAATGTGTAATAATTCGTACTTGAATACCTTTATACAATATCTTAACTGTAAAGCAAAAAAAATTGTATATTCATTTTTTTACACATTAAAATACGAAAAGATGATTTGAAAAAATAGAAATATTTTGGATTTATTCACAGATAAATTCCGCAGTCTCCATCACTAGTTCGTAGGTGATGTAATTAATTCTACGTATTGGTAGTAAGGCATTCCTTTCCATCGGACAGAATTAATTGTGGTATCACCGGTACGAACCTCATTTAGGAATAATTCTAAATAATTGTTAGTGTGAATCATTTCTCCATCTGAATGGTTCATTGCGAAGTGATTGATTCGAGATTAGGTGGTAGTTAACATTTAGCTGTAAATAATAGTATACTTGTTACACCCCAAATTCTGGGTCACGCAAAAAGCCACAAAAACCATTAAAATAGTCCAAACAAAAGGGATTAAAACCAGAAAGCCACGCAAGGCTAAAACCTTAGTAAAATGTACTACCGAGTGTTTATTTGAGTTAAAAGAGTAGCTAAGAGACTTCAGTTGTAGCCCCTAAGCAAGCCTTTAAAAACAAAATACATGTTTTGGATAAGAAAAGTTTTTTCATTTTAAAAGAAGCTTAGGCCGTTCCAAAAATGCAGATAACGTCTTCACAGTTAAAAAGAAAGCAGTAACCAAAATGTTCTTTTTCCCGTCGGACCACACAACCGAGAAAACACGCACACACGCATGCATATACAACTGTATTCATTTACATATCGTATACTTTCACGGTCTTTCACCGTGGAATAATACTAACCAATTATGCAACTCTTTGCGTTCTTTCACCGCAGGACATTTACATGCCCTCAATATGCAATTCTTAACGGCCTTTCACTGTAGGACATTATACATACCCCAAATATGAAAAAAGCTATATGATTTAAGAAATAGAAGTACGCACATGGCCAAGTATTAAATATCATCATACATATCGTCATATTGACTTCATAACCATGAAAATGATAACACATCTCAATCAAATTTTTAAAAAACCAACCCGTAGCTTGACTACGAAAAATATTTCTCCCAATTATACATTAAACATGTATAAATATAGATCCATCCATCAACATGGAGATCAACAAAATATTTTCAAAGCGTTTTCCCCCGTTTTCAACAAAGCGTTGCAAAATTGAGACTCAACCCCGATGGTTAGCTCCAAATCTCTAAAACACCAAGTGTCGAGATTTTCACAAAAATCCACCGTTTTCAAAACCCTATTTGCAAATCATAAAACCATAAGTCATACGATATAATAAATCAAGAAAAGCGAAACACGTGCTTTTTACCCGAAAAACCAAGGTTTAAACATAAATATGACATTTAATGTATTTTTAACCCGGTAAAAACACATATAATTGCATGAAACACCATTTAACAACAGTAGAGTCTAGAATTCTACCTCGGAGAGACAAAACTTGAAGCCTCAAAAACCAAATCTCGTCAGAACTAAAATATGTCCGGATGAACACGAAGCCTCCAGCACCAACATCAAGGATCCGCTATCAGTTTGCTAAAAATCGAGCCCTAGGCCCATCAAAATCTAAAGAGAAGGCAGAGGTTTCGTGAGAGAGAAACCAGATCTGAAATAAATATCTCAAAATTATCTCCAATACTTGATATTTATAGAAATATGCTAAAACACACAGGTTAGTCGACTGGACCCCCAATCCAGTCGACTGAAAAATCTTTTAGAAACCCTAAACATTCCACCGCCTCAAGTTCAATCGACTGGACCCTCCTGGTCAGTCGACTGGACCACCTTCCAGGACGTTCAGTAACCCTCTTTTGAACCTCGTGTATACACACAAGTCCAATTACTTCAAATGAGATCGTAAGACACCTTTCGTCCGATTAAACGCAACCAAATACGTTTTAAGAACATTAATTCCAACTCCATCGATACTTATAACTCGTTTCAAAACAAAATGGGTCAAGGTCTCACAATACTTTTCATTTGAGTCACTGCTATTGTTTACTAAACTAAAGCTATGTCAGCTATTTAATTTTACTTGCCACGGTCTATTACTTAGATAGTAAAATTAATAAGAATTGACCTATCTGGATAAACGATGGATAGTAGACATCCTCTTATCGAGGCATGCTATTCACAAGGTACTAGACTACTAGCGAATTTCTTTTAATGGTAGAGAGAACCAATTTAAAATAAAATTTAACGTTTTTTCTCATCATATATAATGGTTTCTAATTATGTTATTCTCAATATTAAAATGACTTTCAATTCACTCGCGGTTATATTAAACAAAAAAAAGCTAACGGGACCAAACTATGTAGACTGAAAAAGGAATATGGATATACCTTTAACTGCTGAGGGTGTTCTTAGGATACCAGAAAATATGTTTGTTTCTGAAAAAAATTCTTCCTCTAGGCTGAAAGGCAAGAAGAAGAAAAAGTTTAGAAATAGGGTGGCACGATTCCTAAGGTAGTTAGTGGCCACGAATTGGTGCAAAAAAATCAAAAGACAGATATTTTTACTGTAACCAGATACGACATTGAAAAAAGTAATATCCATTTTATCTCAACAAGCTAAACAATTCAAGTAATTTCTGTTCACTAGTTGTGGAAACATATTTAGTAGTGTTATCTACCGGTACTTAATGTGTAGATACGGGGGCCACTAATCATGTCTGTAATTCATTGTAGAAGTTTTAGAAAATCCGACAACATAGTGATAGGAAGATTTACCTGCATATGGGCAATAGTACAAAGATGACAACAGTTGCAGTAGGAGATGTCACTCTCTATGTTAGTAGAGATTGGGTTTTAATATTAAGAGATTGTCTTTATGTACCTTTCATTAGAAGGAACTTAGTTTTTATTTCTAGATTAGTTAAAGACGAATATTTGATTTATTTTAATAACTCTATGATTATTAATGATAATAAATGGGTTATCTATTCTGGTACATTGGTGGATTATCTTTATGTTATTACTTCAATCTCTCCTACACTACAACTAACGGAATTGAGTAACACATCTAATTTACCATATGAGAGAAATGATCATTCTTTAATGAACTAAACATTTCTTTGATATTTACGCTTGGGTCATATTAATTTAAAAATGATAAACAAATTGGTTGAAGATAGACCTTTGAGTTCATTGGAAGTGGAGGAACTTCTAGTCTGCGAGTCCTGCTTAGATGGTAAGATGACCAAGAGGCGCTTATCAGACAAGGGCTATAAAACTAAAGAACCGTTTGAACTAGTTCACTCTGATGTGTGTGGTCCTATGACTATTTGGGCTAGAGGTGACTTTGAGTACTTTGCAGTTTCATTGACGACTACTGAAGAAATGAATACATTTACCTGATGTACCGTACGTCTGAATGCTTTGAAAAATTCAAAAAATTCAAGGCGCAGGCGGAGAAACGTTTAGATAAAATTATTAAATCACCACGATTCGACCGTGGTAGCGAGTACCTCTTTAGAGAGTTTAGGGACTACTTATCGTCAGAAGGGATTATATCCCAGCTGAATGCACCGAGCACTCCGTACCAGAATGGTATAGCAGAAAGAATGAATAGAACTCTTATGGAGATGGTAAGGTTAGTGATAAGTTATTCAGGATTACTTGATTCGTTTTGGGGACTTGCATTAGAGATAGTGCCTGATATTCTGAACTTGGTACCTTCTAAGTCAGTACCTTTTACTCCCATAGAATTGTGAACCGGGTGTAAGCCGAGTCTGAGAAATATTCAGATTTGGAGGTGTCTAGCACATGTGTTGAAAGGAAACATAGGTAAATCAGAATCGAGGACAGAAGTCTATTTCTTTTTCGGGTATTCTTAGGGAACGAAGAGTAGTTTATTTTATAATTCTAAGGATCAGAAGGTCATTGTTAACACCAATGCCCGATTCTTGAAAGATGATTAGACTATGGAACATAGGCCCAAAAGTAAAATTATTTTGGAAGAAATGAGAGAAAATACTTATAGAACAGAAGAGGAGCCACAAGTCTCTGATATTCCATTGCCTCGTCGTAGTGGGAGGATTATCGGGGCAGGTGCAGATCCTAAATAGGGTGCTACCATTAACATGTCAAATGAGCATGTGGGTAATGGTGCACATGGTTTAGATTCTACTTAGCGCGTTACTGCTAATACACAGACGCAGGTAGTGCCTCGTCGTAGTGTGATGGTTGTTCATCAACTCGATCAGTATATGTTATTGGGAGGGTCTTTTGACAAGATCCTGGTAGAACTGGATATTGAACCCTGTAACTACAACATAGCAATCCAAGATAGCAAAAAGCTATGAATTTAGAGATAAAATCTATGTATTCTAATCAGGCCTACAAACTTGTAGAACCACTTGAAGAGATAAAACTCATCGGATGAAAGTGGATCTACAATAGAAAGAGAGGAGAAGACGAAAAGGTTGAAACCTTCAAGCTATGCTTGTTGTAAAAGGGTTTACTCAGAGAAAAGAGATTGATTATGAGGAAACCTTTTCGGGGGTATCCATTCTTAATTCTATCCAGATTCTCTTATCCTTTATGGCTCATTTTGATTACAAATTTTAGCAAATGGATGTTAAGATAGCTTTCCTTAATGAAAGTTTTGACGAGTGTATCTATAAGGTACAACCAGACGGTTTCATAGCAAAGGGACAGGAGCCATATTGTGCAAGCTTAAGAGATTTATTTATGGACTTAAGCAAGCATCGAGGTCTTTGAGTACTCGGTTTGATCAAGTCATAAAGTCTTGTGATTTTGATTAAAGTCAAGATAAGTCCTATGTGTATAAGAAGCGTGACGGAAGCATAATGGTCTTTCTAGTATTTTATGTAGATGATATTTTACTCATCGAAAATGACGTGGGAGTGTTATCTTTGGTAAAAGTATGGTTATTTGGGCAGTTCGATATGAAGAAATTTATAGAATCCAGTCACATCCTTGGGATTAAGACTTTGTGAGATAAAAAATGAAGGATGTTGGGCTTATTACAAGCAAGGTATATCGATGATATCCTTGCTCATTTTAGCATGCAGGATTCCAAGAAAGGATTTCTTCCTTTCAGGTATGGAATTACTCTATCCAAGTATCACTGTCCTAAGACACCTGATGATATAGAGAATATGAAGGCGGTTCCTTATGCTTCGGTAGTAGGAAGCGTAATGTATGCTATGCTTTGTATAAGACCTGACATCTGCTTTGCCGTTGGCATGATTAGCAGATATCAGTCTAATGCAGGGCAGGAGCATTAGATTGCGGTAAAGAATATAATCAAGTACCTAAAAATGACTAAAGATTATATGTTGATTTACCAGGCAGATAGTCTTGTACCGTTGGGGTACACAGACCCGGACTTCTAGTTAGACAAAGATTTTCGTAAGTCTACCTTAAGATATGTATTTACCTTGGGAGGTGGAGCTATAAGTTGGAGGTGTATCAATCAGTTCTGCATTGCTGATTTCACCAAGGAGGCAGAGTACGTGACAGCTTTTGAAGTAGCTAAGGAAGCCGTTTAGCTCAGGAACTTCCTGTTGGATCTAGATGTGGTGCCTTCAGTTTAGTCGGCAATTACATATTATTGTGACAAAAGCAAAGCGGTTACAAACTCGAAGGAACCAAGAGTCCACAAGAAAGGAAAGCACATTGAGCGTAAGTATCCCTTGATACGAGAAATTGTACAGAGAGGTAATGTTACTGTGACCAATATTGCATCAGGAGACAACCTTGTAGATCCTTTTACAAAAAGCCTACCGACTACGACATTTTTTCACGATCCATTGTCATATATGGCGTTCGTGACTGGTCAGTGAATTAAAACCATCAAAGGCCTCTTTTCTTTACTTTTCACATTTTATTTTTGAATTTTGTTAATTGGAAATTTTTTTTAAAATAAAGTATTTATTGAAAGAATTTACTTTTAATAAAACAAATGTACTCCCAGAGCAACTAATAGCATTAAAGTGCAATAATACTGAAATGTAGTTTCAAATACTTATTACAAAAAATTTAAATGCAGCATTGACAGAAATAGAAAAATTATACATGAATTAAACTCCTTATTCTAGCAGCTGACTTCTTCACATAATCATGCGTCACCTGAAATGTTTCAACGTTCATTAGCACAGTTAGTGTGAATTCAATGATATCTGAACTCTTAATTATTACACAGTGTTAGAATGATATACATATTAAGCGGTTAACCAGAATTTGGTAGAGAGTGACCCCACATTTTATACAGTGGACAAGATCATTCCTTATAACCACCTGGCCATGACCCTCACACTTATTGCCTCGCCTCGCTAGGACGCTTATCGTCCTCCAGCGGCCAAGACGTTGTTTAACCCATCATTCTTTCATGCATCATTTTCTTTCATTCTCATCATTTATTTTCATTCTTTCAAAATTTCTTTATATCAAGTATTCATGTGAAATAAAAACTAGTTCAGATATCAAAGACTCACCTGATCTAGCAGAATCTTGTTTCAAAATGTTCCAAATCAAGAACAAATACAATAAATATTAGTTTTAGAAAAGTTAACATTTCTTACTTTGTATTTCTAATTTAACTTAGATTCTTGTAAACACTCTTTTTTATAAACTAATTAAAACTCATAATATTTAATTTATTTTATTTTATTCTAACTTTCTAAACTTTAACTTTATTTTGTTCTATAATTTAATCATCATCACTTTTGAAGAATTTATCAAAATCATAATTTTTATATTAAAAGGAGATTAAATATCAAAACCATTAGAAAATACTTGTTTTTAGTAAAATTCTTTATTGGATTTATTCTACATTTTTTTTATAAAAATCTAAATTATTAAAATCACCAAGATGTACCAAAAAATTTAATTCTTTTTATTTCACAAAACTAGTTTAAAACATAGCATGTAAGAATATTAACTTTGGCTTTATACAATATTCTATTGTTATAACATATAAAATTGTATACACACTTTTAATTAAAATCTTTTTATCTTTTTTAAAATATTCATTTTTATTAAATAATAGGATGATCCTTAAAGTAATTAATTTTTATCTACTAGTAAAATAACATAACTCGGTTAATGTTACTATTTCAAATTCTTTATTTAAAATATTTAACCTTAAAAATCTCATTTTTTTTATTAAACTTATAATATTTTAATATACTTTTTATTTTAACTAATTAAACTCATATAAATTTGGATAAGAATTTTATAGTTTGAATCTTTATCCTTACTTATTTAAAACCGTGTAAAAACACTTGTTTTATATTATTTAAAATATTTAAGCTTATCTCTTTAATATATATATATATATATATTTTTTTGTAAACTAAAAAAAAAACAAAAACAACAATAAATCACCCCCTAAACATGGCCCAACAGAACAATAAGCCAACAGAACAAGAAACATTCAACCAAATATAAAACAAGAACCCAACATAGTATGGCCATGCACGCATAGTGTGCATGTGTCGGGGTTTTGTTTCAGTTTCTCGTCCCCAACTTTGAGACACTCGTTCGGACAATTTGGACGTCGATTTTGATCTCCATTTGCGGGTACGCGTAGGCGGTCAGTGAGATGATACTAACAAAACTTACGGCGGTTGAAACAGAGGTCCGAGGTGATGGCTATAGTGGTCTAAAGTTAGGGCAAAAACTATTTTTTATACATAAAATCATAAAATGTAGATTTTTTATTCGGGTTCGCCGGAAGAGTTTTCTTATGATCAACACCGTTCACTAGCGGCGTTAGGCCGTCAAAAAGCTAGACGCAACGGTGTCGAGTGACAGTGGTAGTGGGTGATATCAGAAACGTTACCTAACCAAAACATGAAACCTTTTGCATATAAAAATGAGTGAGACAAAACGAGTCGTATGGGAGATTTTCAAGGGTGCCGAAGGCACCGATGGTGGTTACTGGTGGCCTCCGGTGGTGCTAGTTGTGTCTGACCCAGCCATGGCTGAACAAAAACTTTGATAAAGAAAAGATAACGGGTGAGAGAAAACTCACCGTGGAAGAGAGAGACTCACCGTAGGAGGGAGAGGATGGTGGTGGCCGGTGATCGGTGTCGGGGATGGGGCACCGGGGTGAGCGTGCTGAGTTACTACTCTTCCCTTCTCCTTATTTTCTATATACATATATATATATATATATA
>JAOTRH010154878.1:0-13112 GCA_034768845.1 Heliamphora exappendiculata | reverse complement strand
ATTAATACTAACAATAATGACATGATAAGATATTAAAATAATAATATTGATCAATTACTATAATTAACAAAGAAAAATAAGAAATACAAGTAAAAAAATAAAAAAAAGTATAATATTTTTGTATTTTAATTATATTATATTGTTAAAAATAAAATTTATATACATATTTATATATTAAGTATATTTAATTTATTTAATAGGGGCGGGGTAAGAAAAAACGGGGCGAGAGTTGCAAATACCGCTCTTTACCCGTTACTTAACGGGTGCAGGAAAAACCCGCATAAAACGAGGTGGGAAAAGCGGGGGCAGGACGGGTACAGGTATAATTGCCATCTCTAATTGATATTATTATTATTTTTACTAATCCAATAAAAAATATTTTAACTTGTACTTCTATTTGTTTCTTATTTTCTTACATTCATAAATTAACAAACTAATAAAATTATATTTTTAACTAAGTGCCTTAAAATTAATTAATTAATTAATTATTAAATTATTAATATTATTTTTTATTTTTATTTTTAAATTATTAAAATTAAATAATTAAGTGACTTTAGGCATCCAGTAATAGTTAATGTGAATACACTGTCAGATAGTTTAAAAGTAATGAGTGCACAATGACAACACTAGATGGGAATTGGAAAAAAGATAATGAATAAATTTGTCTTAAAAGTAAGAGAGTAATCTGAAATAGAGAATGAAATTATTCCATAGAAAAAAACAAAAATGATTAAAATAGATTTAACTGAATAGGAGATTAATATTTAAAATCAATTTGCCAACAGGGATTGAACTTTCAACTATAAAATTTAAGATTAAATTAATTTCAATCATTCTTTTTAAAATGTGAACATATATTTTTAAAAATATGAACTTTCAACATTTCTCCTTCAATTTGAGTTCAATTTGGTCAAGCTAGCCAACCGAGGAACTCGCCCTTTTCCTTTACTGTTCTTGTCCTAGAACACATCATGATTCTCCTAATAAGTCGCATACTTTTGCTTCTCCATCTTCGTATGCTCATTTATCTTCATTCTCTACTTTCCCTTGTAGGTATTTCAACACTCATTGCCTCCTGAGTGTTAGAATCTTATTGAATAAGGTCTCAACTGCCCATTTTGAGCCCTTTCTTGATCCGCCGGTAAAAGCTTTCATAGCTAGCCTTTTCATCCCCTTTTCTATCTGCTCATGCTCATTTTTGAGCTTCAAAACTATAGGTAGGTTTTTGTCTAACATGGTGGGCGTCTCCTCAATTCTTTGTATTCTTTCCAAGGACTTCTCTAGGGGTTATATTGCATAATCTCATAAATGATTAAGAAACTTGCATAGGGCTGACTATTCACTAACTTTTTGGGATCTAAGTTTTAACAAATCTCATCATTTCTTTTTAAAACGTACTAAGAGGAGATAAACTATATTTTAAAAATGCTTAAGAATTAGCGTAATACTATGCCAATAGTAGTGTACTTTTTTTACTATGTTAATAGTAGTGTACTTTTTATATATTTTAAAAAATTTAGGTTTCCAACAGTTAGATCTAAGCCTAGATTAATCTCAAACCCTCATTTAAAAATGTGTTAGAGCAAGAACTTTTGCTAACACAATAAAGGAACTAGCACCCCTACATTCTCTTATGCTTATGCGTCTTGAAGAATCTAGTAGATTATCCTCATAGAGGAGGTGAGTGTTGGGAAATAAAATTTCAATAATCGATAACAGTGCATATAGATTATACAAAAAAAAATAAAAATCCTAGAACCTAATTAAAACCCTACATGGCAGAAGAAAGGTTATACCTTTGAGATCTCTCTGATTTGATCTCGTTTCACACTTGAATAGAAATATGTCAAATAGATGCATACTAGCAAGAATTAGACAACGCCTCAAGTTTTTTGCCATATTTCTCTATGCCTAATCATGATTAGGGGGTTGGCTATGAATTTCTTGACTAAACTATAACTCGTCTACCTCTTGATATCACGAAAATATCAAACCCCTATCTGTCATAGAGGTTTAGTTGCATATAAATATGCTACAGCAAGAACTTAGGGATGAAATGAAGACTGTAATAGTAGTGGCGTAGAAGAAGTAACAATATATCCTTGGTGATCCATCAACTCTTTCGATAATAAAGTGTACCATTTCTTAAGATGGGCTTCACTACCAATGGAAACGAACTGCCAGCTACGAATTGAACGATCTTTGAAGAAAATCATTTTTAAAAACAAGAAATATGCACCAAATCTCGAATGTCCAAGATTTCGAGATCGGGGGCATAGCAATGCCAAAGTCTTCTGAAATCCAGAGACTAGGGCAAAGTAACAAATCTCCAGTACCTAAAGTCCTAAATTCTGTGACCGTAGGTGTAGCAATGGCTAAAGTCTTCTAAAATTGTGAGACTAGGGCAAAGCAACAAATCTCTAACTGCCAATGTATGAGATTTCGAGACTGGGGGCGTAGCAATGGCCAACGTTTTTTGAAATCTCGGGGCTAAGGCAAAGTAAAAAATCTCGAGCGGAGTCCGAGATTCCGAGATCGGGGGCGTAGCAATGACAAAGATCTTCTGAAATCCTGAGACTAGGGCAAAGTAACAAATCTCCAGAGGCCAAAATCTGAGATTTCGAGACCGGGCGCGTAGCAAAGGCCAAGATCTTTTGATATCTCGAGACTAGGGCAAAATAACAAATCTCCAGCAATCGAAGTTCAAGATTTCGAGACTAGTGGCGTAGCAATGGCCAAGGACTTTTGAAACCCCGAGACTAGGGCAAAGTAACAAATCTCTAGCAGCCAAAGTCCGAGATTCTAATCTGGGGGTGTAGCAATGGCCCAAGTCTTCTAAAATCCCGAAACTAGGGTGAGGTAACCGTCTCCAAGAGAGTTCTTATTTTGCAAAAGAGTTTTGAAATCCCAAGACTAAGGTGAGGTAATCTTCTCCAAAAGAGTTTCTTTGATGTTGCGGCCTAAAGGTTTTGGTAGGTTTTTTGGGTTTTGGATTGAACTTCTGACTTTGCGTACTTGGGAGTATCTTTGAGCATAATTTTCATTTTTTCGTCATTGTGGAGCATTCGAGATGGGTGCCTAAGAATCGGCTTGGTCAAATTGGGGTGTCTACACCTATATCATGGGTTACACATAAGAGCAAAGAATCAACATGATACTCTTAGATGGTGGGTCAGCAATCAACATCCTACCTCTTCGTACAATTAAGAGTAGGCATCATGTCATATCGTGTCGTGTCGTATCGGGTTCGTGTTAAAAGAATTTCAGTACTAACCATATCCATTTAACTAAACGTGTCACTTATCCTAACACTAATACTACTCATTTATAAACGTGTAAACCTATTGACAACTTGTTTAATAACTTGTTTAATAACAAGTTTACATTTTTAATTTCATACATATTTCAATAATAAAATTACATAAATTATAATAAATAAAAAGTTCTAAATAATCTGTAAAAAGTAATTAAATAATTCAATAGAAAAATAACATCAATCCATGCATAAAAAACTCCATAGTTCAAACAATTGTTGAAAATTTTTTTTTTTACAAAAAATCAACTACAAAAATACTGACATAACAGTAATAAGTTTGCCAAGGGATGTTAGTTGAACATTTAATTGATTTGGATTCAGTAAGATATTAACAATATTGGTTTAACATTCCACTGATTCAGATTCAGTCTCATCTTCATCTATAGTCATTTTTCATAATATCTTCTACGAGCACTTTCAATTTTATTTTTTCAAGTGCTACATAACAATAAAAATATACGCATAAAAATTTATTTATTTTTATTCAAAAAATCACATATAACTGAAGGGACCGAAATCCTAGGATACAATGATAGTGCATACAAATTGAAGCAAACACTGCGCGGAATAGGATCGACATCTTTCAAAAAAAAATTATAATGCGCTGAACCGTCTGAATGAACGGGAAATTGTTTGGATGGAAATCTATACGAAAAAACAGTATCTGTTTTTGAATCCCAAAAATTAAAATCCGGTACACCCATAAGGTAGAGTAGGAATTATATCCACGTGATCCCTCTAGTTTGATCATATTTCAGCTCTTGAAAGATTAAAATTTCAAGATCAACATGATGAATCGGCAATCATGTCTATGCTTAGATCTTCTGCTATATTCTTGGATGCCGAAACAAAAACAGAGTGTGGGCTCTGATCCTTCTTGTTCCAAACTCTATTTGGCTGCCTTTCCATTTCTCTGGTTATCATAGATACGTGGAAACCCTAGGAGATTGAATGTTGTGTATCATATGTATTATGTCGGATAGGGTTATAACGACATATAAATAGGTTACAACAGAGACCTAATGAGTAAATAAGACACATGCTTCTAGTGTAATTAGAAAAACTTATTTCAACCCAGAAGTAATTTTCTAAAAATATAACTTACAATTCATACCACTAAAGAATCATAATTGCACCTTGAGCCTTATTCTCAAAATCGAATATTTAAGCTCATGTTATTTAATACTTATTTATTTTCTTCAACGTTAAGATTACAGATACACATTGATTAAATTAAATTACTGACAATTATATTTAATTGACCTCTTCCATAATTTCTTAAGATTTTTCGCATAACTTATTTGATATGCCGAATTATAAAATTTGCATGTGGGGGTTGGCACGATCAAAACTTATAAATTTTCTTAAATGGGTATCATCAATCCCTATGTTGGGACGTGGATTCTGTCAATAATTAATATCCACCATATAAGTAATGCCGTTATCTAAGTTACCGAAATTATAGATCTGTAAAAGATCGCACATTTTAATAAATCAAAATAACGAATACTAAATATACGTGTTAATAATTATTTCAGAATTAAGAGTATGAACACTCATAATAACCATGTAGTATAAATTAATTTATATAGTCAGTATAAAATTAATTTTCTCAACATGGTCTTATTTAATACACACAAATTGTACTAGCACAATGTATCGAAATAATAGTCAAGACTATTACTGTTCCTCGTAATCAAGACATATATTTTAAAACATTGCGCTATAGCCATATTGATAGTGTTTCTAATTGTATCTATGACTGTGAACTAAAAATTTAGTTCTATAAAAATTAATAGTCTAGTCTTTCGTGTGTAAGCCGAAATCTACACACTAAATTAGCTACTATGTAGAATAAATGATACTTATGCACAATATTAAATAAATAATGAAACGCATACAATACTCATACAAATTCTTATTAAAAAGAACTAATAGATTTTATTAAAAATTAAATTAAATATCAAAATTCAATACATGATTTTTAGTATATAACCTTAACAATAACCCCATATATAAGTAAAAAGTGTACATATAACCGGATTATATATTTGATTTTAACAGGTTTCGGGTTCGTGTTGTATTTCGGGTTGACACAAAAATTAAACGTGTTAAATAGGTCATTTTAAGGTTACACTTGTTCAATACTAACTTAACCTATTTATTAAACGTGTTATTGATGCGTGTCTTTTTTTTTATTTTGTGTCGAAATTGTCGAACCTAATCCTCTAACTTTATGTAGGGTTCGAGTCGTGTTATCGTATCGTATCAAAAATTCTCACCCATAAGTACAATGAATGAACTTGGTATCACTATAAATGAACTTTCACACAATCATCTAATGAACAAATGCTTTAATCAAGGAGGACATAGTTATAGAGTAATTATTCTAGAGTTGCTAATTGATGACATGACATGTAACAACTCAGTAATTTGAATTAAAGAAAATAAAATAAATAAAATAAAAGAGTTAAACAATAATACATAAAATAAATAACTATGTACCGACATGTTTATGTGCTTACGTGTTTGTTATATTTAAAATAATTACGTATTTATCTTTCCGTATGTGTTTCGTTTTTAAGTCTGTTTTCAACTGAACCTTTTCGTGGACTTTGAAAACACCATATCCAACCAAAAAACGTATTTGAGCTAAAACTCAATGTCTCAAGCCCAATCTTTGAAGCCCTTAGTCTAATTATTGAAAACTAGCCGAATTGGTTAACCAACAAGTCCTTCTGGCCACCCATTTTATTCTCTTACGCCAAACAAGACCTTATCTTTATTTTATTAAATTCAGATTTTATAAATATAATTTGATTAAAAATATTATTCTTACATTACTAATTTCAAACTATGTGCACCAAAAGTACTTATAGTGCTAATTTTCAAAATTCTTGCCAATTGGCTTAAATTGACACATGCCACTGTTAATAATATATTTTAATTTTATAATAATACTTTTAAATTATAAATGATGCCAACTATATTTAATGATAATTTTACAATTTTTAAAAAAAGTGGCCAGATTTTTACTATAAGCTCAGTTTATACTTATTTCAAACAAGTTGATATATATTTACACATATAATGCTTTTAATACATCAAAGAGTGCAAGCATAACACAACCATCAAAATCATGTAATGTTTCACATGCCTTGGATACTTATAATCAAACTTCCCAACTCTTCTTACCACATCATCATCATCACACCCACCACCCACCCTATCATCACGTCCATGTAAGGTTTTCACATGCACTTTGGCACTTGGCGCACCTAACCTACCCTTTCATTTTTTCTATTTAATTTATCAAAAATAAAATTTTATAAATCTAATATGATTAAAATTAAAATGATTATATAACTTAATTTAATTAATAAAAACTACGCCTACTTGGTTTCAATTAAAAAGACTTATTTTAACCCATGTTATTTATGTGTACTTATTCAAATATAATAATAATAATTTTAAACTATAAATATAATATGTCAACCATAATTTTATTAATTAAATATAATTCTATTAGAAAGGTGACTATTTTATAATTTAAACATATTTTAAGCGATTTATTTAGCAATGTAATATAATTATACTCTTATGAACCATTTTTATACCATTCTACGTACAAAAAATCAATAATCATGAGCTCCACATTCCACGGGAAACCCCCTTGAAAACCACAACCTTGAGTGCTAAATGTTCCATTAGTCTTGTCAAATAAAAATGCAGGCAACCTCATTGGGTTTTGGCTCATCATTTCACACCCTACATTATTTAACCTATGCCCCCTTCATCCTTTAAATCAGCATATTCAACCCCCTTCCTCCTCACCATTGCTGAAAACTTAGAGAAAAAGTACAAGAGAAAGTGAGGGAATAAGGAAAGAAAAAGAAAAAGAATGGGATGCTCTTGTCTTCAACAACAGAAGTTCTTCACCAATCCTTTTTCTTTTCAACATCTCAGTACTAAATTGAGATAGAAACCAAGCCTAATATACTTGTATTTTAACTTAACGCATTTCTTTGACTCTAACACTCAAACAAGGTTGCATGCTTCATCAACTTGCCATGAGATGGTGACATAAACCAAATCTGCCATTTCCTCTATTCCCCTTTCAATTTTTTTTTTTAAAAATTTTGATATGAGTTTTGATTCTTGTAAATGGTCCACAACTCATATATATACCATGTAAGTGAGGTATAGGGCCATGCATAGAAGAATTACGGGCTCAAAGAGCAATGCACGTGACCTTTTATGTTCAGCCCTTTGAACTTCTATAGACCTTTTATGTACTGTGCAAATTTATTTTCACTTCAAAACTCAACCAATTGATCTTTCAAATTTTCTATAGACTAATATAGATGTCCTTTGCATGAAATCAATTTCAAGTTTTACATATTTTAAAAATTCCTATCTTGAAATAATCAGAACACTATTTTGAACAGTCGTATTTAAAATAGTGTCATTTTTTTTTTTGTAGAAAATTGATTATTGTATAAAACTAGTGGAAAAAGTTATATTTTTGTCTTATCTTTTCAACCATGTTAGAATCACTCAAAAAACTCAAGTATAAAAAAAATTATATCTATTTTTTTCCAAGAGTTTCAAATTTCGACACTCTGATTGAAAATTATTTCTTCCCAAACCAATAAGTATTTTTGAGAAAAGTCAAGTCTGAGCATTTCTTAACAACCATGTGTATTTCTATAAAAATCACAAAAATTTCAAATATGGATAAAGGCACTATTTGAATTTTTAAATTTGATAACAGAGTCTATCTTTTATTTTTAAGATGGATCATATCTATCACACTTTTTTATTTTACCGAAACCTTGGTCTTAGATGGGGAACCAAGGAAAGTTTTCTTCTTGAAAATTATAGAGGATATTCTAAATTAGCTACCTTGAAGACTATAGAATTTTTAATAAAGTTTTTTATTTTTAAACCCCTAATTACAAAGACTGAATTTGTTGTTTTGTGTCTTGATTATTGGTTCTTTAGATATTAAGGTGATCTTTCATGTGATTATTGTTGCGTTTTTATCATGCTATGTTATTTGTTTATATGTAATTGATTGTAAATTCATATTGTTGAAGCTAAAATAATTAAGTGTTGCATGTTAAAATATTAGAGTTGTTAGTTGTATTTATTATGCTTACATGGAATATGAGTATATGAATCATGATTTGATGAATATGAATCATGACTTGATGAAGAGTTTGAGTGTACACATGCTAAATTTAACCATATGCATAAACTTTTCCCATCAAAATGACATGTTATTCTATACCATGGGTTGTATGTTCACATTCATAGATAATGGGGATCACATGTTCCGTAACTTTTAAAGATGAATGATGTTGGTATGTTTGGTTTTGGTCCATGGATGTCTTGAAATGTGCTATATTATGAGCCATCTCACGTCTTGAGCCATGTACTACTATATAAGTGCATATAGAAAACGTGGCGTACGGGAGCAACGCGAACGAAAATATAGTGTATAAGAGCATCATGGTACTGTGTGATGGTGGTGAATTTGTGATCCCACACTAGATCTTGACCTGAGAGGTCGATGGCCTGAAGTGGTGATACTCGCTCCCTTGCCCTTTGTATGGCTCCGTTGAATAATTGATTCGACTACGAAGTCATCATTGTGGCTGAAAGAACACTTGATATCGGATGGTAGACTTGGTGTGTGTTGTTGATCGGGACTAGGATATTTGTGTATATCATGTACTAGATCTTGACTTGAGGTTCAATGATCTAATGTGGTGATACTCACGCCCTTGCCCTTTGGACGAAACCGTTGAATATCTAATTTGACTATGAGGTCATCACTATGGCTAAAGGAGTGCTTCATATCGGTCGATAGACTTGATCTGTGCTTCTTGATCTGATAGCTCTCACGGCTAGTTGAACCTAGAATAACATAGTTTTAAATAACCATAGTAATTAAATGAAATTCGTCTTCGTGAATCTCATCATGCATATCGTATATTGCTCAGTTATTTTCTTGCATGTTATTTGCATAAAATACATGTATATGTGTTGGGTTTTTCTAGGTTTTGCAGCTCATAACATTTTTGTGCCAGTTTTTGACAAGTCGGTTGAGGCTAATGATGAGTTTGAGGACAAAGTTGTGGAACCATGGCTCTCTTGAGCCTAAGTTTTCTTTTAAACCGGTATTCGTCATAGTTTATACCCCTTAGTAATTAAGACCCCGCTATTTGTTCAAGCGCTTTTTCTTTTTCGGAATGTAATAATAAAACTCGGTAGTACTTTTACCTTCGAATGCATGGTATCTTTTCATTTAACTTTGTACATTTAGTATTTTTGACGCTTTGGATGTTACCAAAAATTCAGGGCGTCACATGACATAAAGTGCATTGTTTTATGCTATTGATGCCAAGATTTCCTACAACATGTTGCTAGGATGACCATAACTCTATGAAAATGTCATTGTTCTATCAACCCTTCACCAATGCTTCAAATATTATCGAAATTGTGTTATAAAAGAGTGATAGTTGATGAAAAACCTTTTGCTGAAGCTAAATCACACTTTGCTAATGCTATATTCTATTTAGCAAACATTATAGTGATAGAACTACAATCGGTTGTTTTGTCATCATGTTATAAGTCTCACAACGACGTTAACCACCAAAATAGTAAAAATTATGCTCCAACTAGCAAAAAAGAGGAGGATAACTAGAGTACCAAATGTCATGGACGACAAATAAAAGAGGAAGAAAATTACTCATGTGTTTCATTATGCTCCAAAGTCAAGGAAAAGCGAAAACCCAATATTGAAAGGTGTAACCCTTTCGGTCACTAGCCTCAAAGAAACAAGAATTATCTCGCCACTACAGGGATTTGTTCAACTAACTCGAGGTCCTAAAGTGGAGCACAATGATTTTCTTTTAAAGCGAATTGAAGACTAGGTTTTATAATCGCATATAAGTAGATTACAGCAGGGACCTATGGACTAAATAAAATGTAAGCTCCTAATGTAATTATGAAATTATACCTCAACTCAGAAGAAATTTCATAAAAATATAAATTATAATTCATTACACTAAAGAATTATAATCACACTTCTAGCCTTATTTTCAAAATCGTTGTATGTGAATTTCTATTATTAAATGCTTATTTATTCTCCCCACGTTAAGATTACAGATACCCGCCGATTAAATTAAATTACTGACAATTATATTGAACCGGCTTCTTCAAAAAATTCCTTAAGATATTTCGTTTAACTTATTTGACTATTAGATTATAAAATCTATCTGCAGGGTTTGACTCAGTCAAAACTTATGAGCTTTCTTAAAGGGGTATCATCAATTCCAGTTTTTCGGGACGTAAATTTCGTCAATAATTAATATTTACCATATAATTAATATCGTTATTTAATTTACAGGGATTATAGACCCATAAAAGATTGTATCATTTATTAAATCAAAATAATGAATATTAAATATACATGAATAATAATTATTTCGGAATTAAGTGTATAAGCACTCATAATAACCATGTGGTGTACATTAATTTATATAATCAGTACAAAATTAATTATCTCAACTTGGTCATGTTCAATACCTACAAAGTGTACTAGCACAATGAGATAGAACAATTGTCAAAACAATTATCATTCCCTGCAATCAAGACAGATCTACTAAAATATTGTGTTACAGTTGTACCGATGGTTTGTTCAATTCTATCTAAGACTATGAACAAAAAATTGATATTTTATAAGAACTGATAATTTGGTTTTCTTTGTATAAGTTGAACTCGACATACCAGATTAAATATAATTTAGAATACAAAACATTAATGCACCACATTAAACAAATAATGAAACGCATACATTACTCATTATGATTATCATAAAATAGATAAACTAATTTTATTAATAAATAAAATTAAATACTAAAATCAAAATAGTGGTTTTTAATATACAACTCTAACAAATTGTATACTTGGTAATGCATGAGAATAATTATTATGAGTTGTTTGGATGAGTGTTGAGGTGTTTGGATCAAAATTTAAAACTTATATATATTTATTTCTCTAGTGTGGCATCAGCGGGGGACCGCTTGAGTAGCCATGGGTCCGCTCGAGTGAATTGTCGGCATAGGGGTTTTTTAATTCGCGGGTGGAGCCATTTTCTCTTCATTTCTTTCTCCCTTCCTTCTCTCTCTCTAAATCAGAACAAAAGCCCTAGAAAACCTATGGAAGCCCCTTTGAGCTCTTTTTAACCTCCATTAGTGGATCCTTCTTGCTCCTCTCTTGATCATACATCGTTGGGAGATCGATTTAGACATTGGAAGCTCCATCTTCACCGAACGGTTGGTAATTTTCGTTGTTGAAGCTTGTTAGGTCTCATTTTCTTGTGGATTTGTTATCCAAGAGGTAGGATCTAAGACTAATCTTGATTATTTAATGAATATGGGTTGTAAATTTTGTCGTATCTATATACAAGCATGAAAAATTATATTTTTAAAACCCTAAATTGAGTTTGATATTAAAACATGATGAACCTTATGTTTGAACAAGATTTATGTTATACCTACCATGTTGTTGTTGTTAGAGACACACTAATTTGGTGAAATGAGAAGTTAAGGTTTCGATTGGGTTAAACATTTGACAAATTTGAGGCTTTTAGGTTGATTAACTCAAATGATAAAATTGACTTAATTTTTTTGGTAAATTGAGAATTATGGTAACCTACTCATATGTAAGTTGTATGAGTTTTGATGAAATATGAAGATCATGTGATGATTGGCTAGGGGTTTGCGGATTAATTAAACCTAAATATAAAATGTACGAGAAACAAAGTGTGTTTAATGGCTTAACTCTAAGTGTGCTAGGTGTTGACGAGAGAAACCGTGTTTGGGGTTGGACTCGTGTTTGGAATTGTGGAAATGATGAAACAAATGAACCAATTTTGGTCTATGGATCGTCAAGGTTAAGCTCGAGTAGCTTATCGATGAAAGACTGAAAAACTGCACAGATTGAAAGACATGCCCATCGGCTAAAAATTGAGAATGGGCGTTAGTCATGGCGGGTTATAGAACGCATCACTACTTAGTGGGCCTCGCATGGCCCGGTGAGTCGTAGCCATACATGGGTATATAAGTTCGTTTAGCGTTGGTTTTTAGAACTTAAACCATGAATTGATTTGGATTTGAAAGGCGTCGGAGGATGTGTGCATGTATGCGTGTGTGTGGGCGTTTGAGAACCCGAATTGATTTGAAATGTTCAATGAATTGAGGAAATAGAAATGTATTAAGGGTTATCTTGGTGATTAAGAAAATCGATTACGTGAAATGAGATTTCTATAAGCAGGAGCTGATTTTTGAATAAATTTGTTGTGCATTCACATGATCATCACCGCATATTATGTATATGTTCATTGTTAGTCTATTTTTTACGAGTCTCGGATCATATTGTATAACACGTTTTAAGTGATAACGGGAAGAAAGTGACCAAATGAGAAGAATGGTCGTGGTAACCCATAATTAGAATTACCAATGTTTGTGGAAAGATCTTTTGGGAATTCAAAGTTGTAAATTGTAACTCTTTTGCAATATTGAAAGTTGTATTTTGGTGGTGGAAGTTCATTTTGTAAGGCGCTAAGACCATGTATCTACGAATTGTGTGCATGTGAGGATGTTGAGCACGTATGTCGAGTTTAATTTCTTGGGTTTTGTATGTAATTCTTGTTATGGTTGGTATACTGAAAATTATATTTTTAGTATTTAATTTTATTTTAATAAAATTAATTTTTTATTTTATG
>JAOTRH010154867.1:0-13112 GCA_034768845.1 Heliamphora exappendiculata | reverse complement strand
TAATTTTATTTTTCATTACAAAATATTTTAATTAAAATTAAAATTTTAAATTAATTAAATTAACAGAATAAATAAAATCAATATATATCATCCATGCAGTTAATAAATAAAAATAAATTAAATACAAGATAAATATAAATCTCGATTTTATGATTCAATTAAAACTCAAAAAAATTTCAGCCTCCAATAAAAAGATAGGTTTTCAATCTCCCGTCTCTTCTTAGCTTGGAATCCTTTTACGATTAAAACACTTTCACCGAAACTGCCATTTGGATGAAAAACGCGGCTTTTTTTTAAAAAGAAAAAAAAACTATTTGGATTGTGCCGCTAACGCAGTGTGGAATCCGGCACCCGAAAGAATCCTTTTTGCGCCGCACTGGTCTTTCGGAAAAAATTCCGCTTCAGCATTTGGCATTTTGAAGGAAACTGCTCCCGCCCACTGTTCGCTTGGGAATTGTGCCTGGTGATTGCTGAGTTGGCGCCTCGGTTTGGAATAGCTTTCATCATCCACAAAAAAAATGCCTGTTTGCAAACCACTGCTGCGGTTTTTTGTGCAAACCGCTCCTGTGGCACTGCTTCATTGGGAATAGCACTGCTGTGCGAAAACCAGTGCTATTTGGAGCTTTGATTGGCGCTGGCGGCTTGCTGCGCTGATTGGGCTGGCTTTTGATTCCTGCTCCTTGGATTACTTTTGGAAAATCGCGCCACTTATGGAAAAATTGCTCCAGCTGTTTATTGCAAAAATCGACAGCTGTTTTGATTTTCTTTTCTTTTTTTAATTCAAAAAAAATTGTAAAAAAAAATAATATGTCGCCAACCATCACTGGTTGCCGCCGCCTTCATCAAAAAATTTACATCGAAACTTATACTTCGTAGATTTACATTCGATACAAAAATTAATTAATCTATCACAGTCAAAAATAGATTTACATCGTCGTCACCACTGTTAGACAAATATAGCTTCCATTCTTCGATTCTAATGGCTGGAGTTGAAATTCGTTGAGCGTTCCCATCATATTCCATTCTCTTGAGGCCATACTAGCTATTGTACTTCTCGTTTTCCTACTAAGGACATCGACCACCACATTAGCCTTGTCTGGGTGATAGGCTAGTGTAAACTGGTAATCCTCTAAATACTCTAACCAATGGCATTGTCTCATATTAAGATCCTTTTAGGTGAACAGGTATTTCAGACTTTTGTGTTCGGTAAAAAGCCCGAATCGTTCTCCATAAAGATAAAGCCTCCATAACTTTAGGGCGAACACCACTGCTGCAAGTTCCAGGTCGTCGGTGGGGTAATTCTGCTCATGTGATTTCAGTTGTCTTAATTCGTAAGCTACCACCTTACCATCCTGCATTAGTACACATCCTAGACCATCTTTTGATGTATCACAATACAACGTATACCCAACCTCTCATTCGGGTATGATCAGAATTGCGGCACTGGTCAATCTCTTCTTGAGCTCTTCAAATGCTACTTCACACTTATCATTCTACTCAAACTACACTCCTTTCTGTGTTAATCTAGTCATTGGGCATCCCAATTTTAAGAAATCTTGAATAAATCTCTAGTAATATCATGCTAGTTCAAGGAAACTACGAACTTCAAAAACATTCTGAGGTGGCTTCCACTCTTGTGGCACCGGGATTTTAGAGTTTTTGAAAATGGTAAAAAATATGGGATTCAATGATGTTTGAAAATTATTTTAACACCTTGGAAACCAAATTTTGAAAATCTCTTTTCGTTGAAAATGAAGTCGCAATTTGGTTTTTTGAGAAAAATCAAAAAAAACAAAAATAGCTACTGATGTTAAAAACGTTAACTAGAGAAAAAGGGTTCGAGAGATAAGTTACAAATCGATAAAGGTGTTAGGCACTCCGTTCGCCCAACCATAAGGTTGGCAACTACTAATCATCATTGGTTCTTTAATAAGATTTCCCAAATGCATGCAAATAAAAAAAGTGAAGGCAAAAGAGAACATTCAAAATCAAATACGAAAAATATATAACATAGATATTTAGAACGCCAAATAAAATAAGTATCAAAGTAAAAATCCTAAATTCTACAGCATGTAATTTCTAATTAAATGATACATGTAGCACACCCACATGCAATATTATTTAAACAATCTAAACTAACATGATTTCAAATAACATAACAAGCAAAATGTTAAAAATTGCTAACACTAAATAAGCTAAAAATGGACATATTATCAAAATATGTACAAAAGAAAATTAGGCTAAAATAAAAAGATTAGAAAATACTATTAGACTAATAAAAGAAAAACTAACCTATTCACTTTTTATATTTTTAAACAAAACACAAGAAAAAAAATAAAAATGGACACGCGATTTTTAATTATTATTAAAGAGAGAAATATACCACCACTTAAAAGATGAAAATAAAATAATAACTCGCATAAAGGGCTTTTGTGATTTTTATAGTTAATAAAAGCAAAGAAAAAAGAATAAAATAAGTATTAGGGAAGAAGATAAATCAAGTTTTAAGTCGTAATGAAAGAAATACACGAATTGAAATTGAATTTAACCCGATTACTCGAAAAGAGAAGGATTGGAGCTAGAAAGATTGGGGGTCCAAACAAGATGCTTGGATTGCTAAGGAATCCTCAAGTCGGAGAATGGTGCCAATGATTCAATCCTCAAGATCCAAGTTAGGGCGTCAGAGGTCCGGCTCTCGGTACTTCGACAAGGTTTCGGCGTCGAGGCTCGAAATTGCTCGACAACTCGGCAGCGCTTCTCTCACTAAACCGCTCTCTAAAATTCTGTGTCCTGAAAGCGTACCAGGGGTACGGTATTTATAGAATTCTTCAACTAATGAGATGCTGACAAGTTCTGGGACACATTAGGATTTTTGGAGTTTACGGTCGCCACTGTGCAAGTTAGCGATCGCCAGGTTGAAATTGGCGGTCGCTGGGTATAGACATGGCAGTCGCCACAAAAAGGTGAAGCTTCCAAAAGGTTCTATTGGCGGTCGCTACAATGGAGTTGGCGACCCCATGGTTCAATGTACCGATTCAATGATGATTTCACTAGTTTGAAGGTTTTGATGATTGGGTTCAACTACTGAGCTTGGATCATTTTTCGAGGAACGTACTGAGGCACCATTCTAGATGCTTTCATCATCAGATTCACCTAAGATTGGGTGGGATCAAATTGAAGTGTCTACAGTTGCCCCTCTTTGATATAACTTACATTGCAACGCGTGACACAATTTATATCAAAAATTCAAAGACAACATTCATTTGACCGAGCCGTCAATCTTAAGGCACAAACACACAAGCAAGCATATGATGTTGGTCGTGCTCGAATTTCCATCGAACTGCCTACGTACCCCTTTGCTAGGGATCAAATCAAAATGTAGTTCTTGGGGCAAAATGTAAGGATGCAAGATAATAACATGATACAGATGCTAATATGATGCAGATGCTAGTGTGATCAAACAAATCTTAAAGATCGAGTCAAGATCTAAAGGAAGCATAAACAAGTCAAAGATCGAGTCAAGATCTAAGAACTCTGCTGGGAATAAAATAATTAAAATGATCAAGTTAAGATCCAAAAAACTATCTTAATCGGAAAAACAATTGATCGGTCGAGTCAAGATCTCACAATTTTGGGATGAGAACGAGATAAAAATAATTAAAAGCCAAGTTATGGCTTTAAATTAATTTTATCGAAAAAAGAGGCTACGAGTTAATAGGTCGAGTTAAGACCTAAAAATTCAAGATAAGATGTGAGATAAAAATAATTAAAACCCTAGTTATGACTTAAAACTAGATTTATCGAAAGTGAGATAAAATTAATTAAAAGTCAAATTACGACTTAAAATTAAATTTATCAGAAAGTATAATCACGAATTAATATGTCAAGTTAAGATCTAAAAATTCAGAATAAAAGCGGGATAAAAATAACTAAAATCCAAGTTACGACTTAAAGTTAAATTTATCGGGAGAAAATCACGAATTAATAGGTCAAGTTAAGACCTAAAAATTCAGAATAAAAGCAGGATAAAAACTAACTAAAAGTCAAGTTATGACTTAAAGTTAAATTTATTGGGAGGAAAATCATGAATTAATAGGTCGAGTTAAAACCTAAAAATTCGAGATGAAAGCGAGATAAAAATAACTAAAAGCCAAGTTACGACTTAAAATTAAATTTATCGAAAAGAATAACCATGAATTAATAAGTCAAGTTAAGACCTAAAAACTCGGATACTTAACGTACTAGGGCTTAGGGTGCCTAATTTGTCTAGGACTTGAAAGATTTTCCTGGCATACTTGGGCTTAGGGTGCCTAGTTTGTCTAGGGCTTGAAAGATTTTCGCGTACCAGGGCTTAGGGTGCGTAGTTTGTCTATGGCTTGAAAGGTTTTTCTGGCGTACCAGAGCTTAGGGTGCCTAATTCGTCTAGGGCTTAAGAGATTTGCTTAGCATACCAGAGCTTGTAAGACTTGCCTAGCGTACTAGGGCTTAGTGTTCCTAGTTTGTCTAGGGCTTGAGCAATTTTCCTAGTGTACCAGGGCCTGAGAGATTTTTCTGGCGTACTAGGGCTTAGAATGCCTAGTTTGTCTAAGGCTTGAAAAATTTACCTGACATACCAGGGCTTAGGGTGCCTAGTTTATTTAGGGCTTAAGAGATTTTCCTTGCGTACCAAGGCTTGAGAGATTTGCCTAGCATACCAAGGCTTACGGAGCCTAGTTTATCTAGGGCTTGAGAGATTTTTCGGGCGTACCAGGGCTTGAGAGATTTACCTAGCGTACCAGGGCTTAGGGTGCCTAGTTTGTCCAAGGCTTGAGAGATTTACCTAGCGTACCAGGGCTTGAGAGATTTATCTAGCATATCAGGGCTTAGGGTGCCTAGTTTGTCTAAAGCTTGAAAGATTTGCCTGACGTACTAGGGTTTAGGGTGCCTAGTTTGTCTAGGACTTGAGAGATTTACCTGCCGTACCAGGGCTTCAGAGATTTTTCTGACATACCAGGGCTTAGGGTGCCTAGTTTATCTAAGGCTTGAGAGATTTGCCTGGCGGACCAAGGCGTGAGAAATTTTCCTGGCATACCAGGGCTTAGGGTGCCTAGTTTGTCTAGGGCTTGAAAGATTTTCCTGGCGTATCGAGGCTTAAGGAACCTAAAGGCTATCTTACGATCCTAGGAACTAGAAAACGCTTTGCATATGACTAGGATTTGAAAGAAGTTTGCCTAGCGTACCAAGGCTTGGATCAATGAACCAGTGCTGAGGGCTGCTACATAGCTTTTAGGATCCACGAGCTCATGTTTTATGCTTTTCTCTTGAAGAGTAATGCCTCACTGTAGAGGAGTTCACTGTCATTCTTAATCTTATCTTACGGGAGTTCATGCCAATACCTTCCATGTTCATCATGCATCCTTGTGGTCTGACTGGCCAAGAGGTTTCTTTCTTCATCCATAGAGATTCACTAGACACAAACTCTGCCCTATCGGTGCCCTTTTACCTTCCAGGTCTGCTTGCCCAATACCTTCTAGTTTCTTATGACGGCTGGGTTAGCACTATTCTGGTAGACATTGCTGAGCAAATAAGGGTAGGAAAGAATTTTGTGCCCCTAGTTTTGGCTGAGACCCTGATTGGTCTAATGTTATCTACCCTGATGTAATCACGTCTTTTATGACTTTAACGATTATGAACCATCTAGATATCTTGCCGATTAGTCTACGGTTGTCCACCTTCTATTATCCACACCAGATCATGAGGCAATTTGGTCGAGGTCAGATCATATTTCACGGCGTATAGGGTCGGTCGTATTAATTCATCTTCCCTGCAGGCCCCATTTCTGACACGGTATCTGGAGGCTTGGCTATCTCGTTCACTGATGAAGATGAAGGAGCTATCCCATACAGAGATCCCCGATGAGTACAAGGCGTGGTTGGTTCAAGATAAAGAGAGCAGAAACAAAGAAAATGGAGAAGAACGAGTAGCAAAGAGAAGGAAGATCTGAGAGATCAATTTTGCTCTTAGAATTTTGTAGCTTTCTTCTTTATTTAGAGTTTGGGATTTGCGTGCTCGTCTTTTATTTCCAAAATCTTGTGATTGCAGCTGAAGTAATGAAAATCTCACGTTTATCTGAAAAAGATTCTCAATTATTTAAAGTTTTTCGATTCTTACAATTAAACAACTTTATTATCAAAACTCAAAGATAAATTTGTATTGATCATTACTCGGATTCAAATATGGCTAAAAAAAGAAAGTGGCCGGACTTTTTAAAAGAAGCTGCCTACGTATCCCAAAAAGTAAAATCAGGCCGTAACGTAGTTCGAGCTCGGTTTACTCTCGGGTATTAACACTCCTTTTGTGATGCTCTAACTTTTGCCAAGGTCGCCCTTTCGAGTTTTTGGCCTTGCGGGTTGCCCTAACTTTTCCTTGAATCACCTTTTCGATTTTCAACTCAGCGAGCTTTTATTTTATCTCCATTTTTCTCTCGAGAGTAGTTTTTTTTTTAGCTGGTCCAAGTTGATTGGAGTGGAGAACAGGTTACCATCTAGATCCATGAAGATTACAGCACCACCTGTCATAATAGTCTTGATCAGATATGGCCTAGCCCAATTCGGCTTGAACGTAACTCTTGGGTCGAAAATAGGAGCCTTGATTTCCTTAAGAGACAAGTCACTTTCTCTCAAGTTCCGGGTCATAAATGTTTTTGTTGAACGCTTTGGCACTTGTATGTGGAACAGAGTTTGTAGTCTTCTTTCATCAAATGAAAGTTCTTTCATCCAATTCTTCTCCGGGTTGCGCCACATCTTATACTTCTTGATTCTTTCAAAGAATTTGTGCAGCACTATGATATGGCCATCTTGATCTTTGAACTTCACAATCATGTAGCCCACATACACCTCGACGTCTTCATATATCATGCAGCAAGGTAGTGGCAGCCCTTTGGTAAGTTGCCGCTGGCATCATACGATAGCAGTAGATACCCCGCGGTGTAGTGAATATCATCTTTTTTCTGTCTTCAAGGTCCATTAAAATCTGACTGTACTCAAAAAAATCATCTATGAATGACAAGAGGGCGTACCCCGTTGTGCTGTCCACCATGATAGTGAGAAGTCGTCTTTGGGCTGGCCTTGCTGAGATCTCGAAAATTCACACAAACTCTTATACGTCCATCCTTCTTCAAGATCAGTACGATATTCGCCACTTACTTTGGGTATTCGGTTACCATGAGAAAACCAGCGTTGATTTGCTTGGTGACTTCTTACTTGATTTTCAGACCCTATTTTGGCCGTAATCTTCTCAATTTCTGTTTGACCAATTTGGCATCGGGATATAAAGAAATATGGTGTTAGATAATATCGAAATCAATACTAGGTATATCCTCGTAAGACTATGCAAATACATTTTTGAATTCTTTTAATAAAATTTTTAATTATTTACGTTCAACTGAAAATAAAGAAGAACCAATTTGGACAATTTCTGGGTTGATTTCATTATCCAGATTTATTGACAAATTTTTTTTTCAATTATTAGTTGGGCACACATTTCTTCTTCTCTTTTTATTAAAACTTTTAATTCTTCGGGAACATCCCCTTCGAATTCAAAATCATCAGAAAATATACAAAATAAATCAAGCAAGGCAGGATAATCAGAACTTTCATTTATTTCATTGATATCAAAGAGAACATGGATTACAAAATCAAAAGCAAAAGAAGAGGGTGCACAGACAGACGTGCCCTCGGACTTGAGACTTGAATAATGAAAATAACAAGAATCTAAAGAAACCAGCCATGACATTCGGTGCAGATGGAGATGGAATGACCTTATTGTTGATGAGATCCCGAATGTCATGGCGGAGTTTCAAACAGTTGTTGGCTGGGTGTCCATGGCTCTAATGATATGAGTAATATTGGGTGGGATCGTAGTGTAGCAGTAAAGGGTTAAGAGGCAGCATTGGATCAAGGAGCTTTATTAGCCCTTTCTCAATAAGTTGATTCAGGGCCGTGGACAGAGAGATATTAAGGGGAGTGAAAACTCTCCTTGGCTTTTTCAGCTGCGACGGTTGGTTGTTTCTCGGAGAAAGTGATGAAGGTGAAGAAATCGATCAATCTGATTGGGGGTTTAGTAAATTCACCTCGTTAGAGCGAGATGTAGGGTTAGTGAAAGAGGTGGGATGGTTTTGGTTGTTGGATTGGTAAGGTCTTCTCGACTTTTGGCTCAGCTCGGCCTCATATATATCATGAGATTGGATCGCATCTTTATCTAAACCCCGACATCAAACATCTACTCGAAAATAGACAATGGTAATGTTAGCAAATAACACTTCGATGGAGACTAGAGATTCTTGACTATATTCCTCTCTTGTTCCTTCTCTATTGGCCAATTTATCATTTTGGCCACCTTTCCCCTCCACCTAGTTAGAAAATTCACATATGATTCTCTACCTTCTTGACGAGTGGTCTTTAGCTCCCGAGTGGTTACATCTAACTGGACATTATAACTGTATTGGCTGACAAAAGCTATGGCGATATCCTCCCATGTTCTGGTCTTTGCAACATTCAATGAGAGAAACCACCTCTTGGCTGCCCCTAAAAGAGATCGGTGGAATAGCAGAGCCTTCAACCGGTCATCATCCCCATGGGAGAGAGGGTACTGACATACATTCTCAAATGAATTCTAGGATCTCTAGTTCCATCGAACTGCTCCATTTCATGCATTTTAAACTTTTTCGGCAGCTAAGCATTCGAGAACAAAGTCCCCCTACATTGAACATATATTCCTGGACTCCCTTGGCCTTTCTAAGGACCTTTTTCATCCGGTCGATCTTCTCATCCAATACAGATTTTCTAGACTAAACAGTGTTTTCTTCCTCAACTATCACCTAACGAGGAATCGATGGTGGTGGTGGCAGAACAACTTACAGTCCATCGGGGACCTGATTGTCATCCCAAGAGTCCTTTCCATTGCCATTCGGGTCATCCAATTGTTCGTTCACTCTCGGTAGACGGGCCTGAAATGTCTGAACCTGTGCTTGGCATTGTATCTGTGTCTAAGTCTACTGCTCAATGGCCCTCTGTCTATCAGTAATAGCCCTCATCAGAGCTATCAAATTCATCTCATTCTCAGCCATCTCAGACTGTTCTACGATATGTTCTGAAATTCTATAAAGTCTCCCAGCTGCTGATCTAGCCCAAACACGTGCTGGACACAACTCCTTTGACCCAATGATCTAAAGCTCAGATAAACCTAATGACCCCCAAAAGCAGAATAGCCAGTATCAAACACTTCTCTGGAAAGAACTCTGACAATAGGTAGCAAACATCTCAAATACCCAAAATAGCAAACCATAAGCACTGAAACTGAAGCAATGCCTCTGACAGGTTCATACTAGCAGCATAACAACAGGACAACCCGAGATGATAGTTAAGGAGAAGATCAACCAAATTCTAAAGGGAATGTTTATCTAAATATGGAAATGGGCAGCACTCTGATAGGAAAACAGTTCTAACCCTCAAGAAACTGGTTCGATCTAGAATTTCAAAGGAAAATGGGTAGCAAAATGATAGAAAAACAGAACTAGCTCACACAGGTATAACAAAGGTTCGAAGGAAGCGAGCCTAACACAACAACTGGGGAGAATCTAACAACCCGAGAAGAACCCAAGAGAGAGAAACCTTCCTAGAGACTTCAAAACAAAACACGGGCATGATACGGCGTGAAAACCAAACAAGGTGAAGAACAAAGCCCGGGTAAGGACCTAAAGATGAAAAGCTAACTTAATCAACAGATAATAGAAAATTCGAGCCGAACCCAGAAAAGGAACTAGCTTAAGCCAAACAAATAATCCTAACAAACACAATCAAAACATACAATTAAGAAAATACATAATCCTACTAGGATAAGCAGCACCTAATGGAGGGTTCTAAGCTACTATATGTAAAAGTCCAATTTTAGTCAATCGAACAAGGTACCTTCTGAATAAAATCGGGTATATACCACTCATGCCTGGAGTGGTGCAGGATATGGTCAAACGGTACGCCTAAACTCTTTTACTGTACCTATGAAAGTGTACAATCAATAAGGCTTGCCCGCATTCCCAATAATCCCCAAAATGGATAAAAGATCAGGGTATCGGATTGACCAGGCAGGGTGTGTGGAGAACAGTGCACATGCATGCAAAAATATAAATGAGAAATTCTTATTAAGAACCAATAATATTTTCAAGTCTAGCCCTTTTTTTGATTTTATAAACTAGTCCCCAGCAGAATTGCCAGAAAATACTGTGGCGCCGGGATTTTAGAATTTTTAAAAATGGTCAAAAATATGGTATTCAAAAGATGTTTGGATAATATTTTAATACCTTGAAAATCAAATTTTAAAAATCCCTTTTTTGTTGAAAATGGAGTCGCCACTTGATTTTTTGAGAAAAACCTAGAAAAATAAAAATGGCTACTGATCTTGAAAATGTTAACTAGAGAAAGAGAGTTCGGGAGTTAAGGTACGAATCGAGAAATGTGTTAGGCATCCCATTCGGCCAACCATACGATTGGCCTCTACTAATCATCATTGGTTCTTTAATAAGATTTCTCAAATGCATGTAAATAAAGAAAATAGAGACAAAGAGAGAACATCTAAAATCAAATACGAAAAATGCATAACATAGGTATATAGAATGCCAAATAAAACAAATATCAAAGTAAAAGTCTTAAATCCTACGGCATGTAATTTCAAGCTAAATGATACATGGAGTACACCCACATGCAATATTATTTAAATAACCTAAACTAGCATAATTTCAAATAAAAGAACAAGCAAAATGCTAAAAATTGCTAACACTAAATATACTAAAAATGGACATATTATCAAAAACTGTACAAAAAAAATTTAAGTTAAAATAAAAAGGTTAGAAAATACTATTAGTGTCACACCCCCACTTTAGAGTACGAAAATCAAAACTTAGTGGTAAAAAAGTAACTATACAAGTTAAACCAGACTTATTTATTCATAAATACAAAAGTCTTATACATTTCAGGGATACATTATCCTAACTACTCCAATTGGATTACACAAAAGTTGCATACTCCTTAATCTGGTACCAAAACAACTTCTGTCCGACTACTGTGGTGTACCAACTCTTCTAGCCATTCCTGCTATCTGCAACCACAAAGGTTACAGGAGAGTGCACTTAGTATTAAATTGAACAAGATGAACAACAATTATTTAAGGATACTAAAAATACTACGTTTTTTTTACAAGAGATGTAAAAATACTGAGTCACAAAATCTTACAATTTATATGAATTTTTCTTAATCTTTGCAAAAGTATTACTTTTCTTAATCACACAATTTACCATTTCTCACAAATAGTTTTGTATTCACAAGTACTTGTATTTGACATAACAGTATAACTAAAACTAAACTGTTTTCAACATACAATTACATCCAACAATTTGTTTGGGCTAATACACACCCACGTAGGCAACGCACAATGCCTCAACAGGCTAACACGCACCCCTTTACGCGATAGGGTACCGCACAATACCTTGATACATTAACACACACCCCTTTCTGGCGATGGAGCACCGCATATTGTCTTAACAAGCTAACTCACACCCCTTTAAGAGGTAGGGCACCGCAAAATACCTTGATAGGTTTAACACACATCCCTTTCTAGCGATAGAGCACCGCACACAATGCCTTAAAAGGCTAACACACACCCCTTTCTAGCGATAGGGCACCGCACACAAGCTCACACAGAGCGGATACAAGCTAATACATAGTGAATATTTTCTAGTGAGTAATCCCAAACAGGACAAATTCTTTCAGAGTAACTACACTCACACATGGAAAATTCTTTCACAGCAAAGGATATTACTAATATCGTCCATCTTTCAGACATCTATCTTCTTCAATAATATAACTAACATACTTTTTTAACTAACAATGCCTTCAAAGATATAAATAGCATTTTCGAAGAATCATGGAGTTTGAATGTGAAAAGATCATGCTATCACAAGCTCACATAGTTCAAAACATGAGTAATAAAGCAAGTTTTAAAGCATAATTTATGCAATTCAGTTCAAAATAATACTAAGTACTTACCTTGATTTAAGAGTAACAAGACAATTTCTTCGTCTTCGATCCCACTTTCTAATCCTCCGGTGATAAAATCTCGGTGTCTAACAAGAAAACAAGTCTACACGTAAGTGGGATACTAGTCTCTCTGAACAATGCTTAACTTAGCTAACAAGTTTTTTTTTTTTTTTGTTAATCCTAGTAAATTCGTAAGTTCTTAAGTTTTTAATTAAACACTCGAAACTACACCTATAAGATTCAACTTAAAATCTTTTTTTAACTTAATTTAGTTAGAAATTTGGTTTAACTCAAATTTTAAAAAGGTAAGTAAACTTATTTAATTCTATTTTAGTCTAAAGAATAAAATTTTAGATTTTGAAATATTCTTATTTTTAGTTAAAACTTGGCATAACAAAATTTATATTTTTAGACATACATAAAAATCATTTAAATTAATTTGATTTAGTTTTAGGATAATAAAATCCTTCGTAAATTTTAGCAAGAGATTAATCTAGTGACTAAAATAAGAACAAAGTTCTTTATTTGTTTTGTGTTAACTAACAAAATTTTCATAAGAAGATTTTATTTTATTTATCCCACTCTAAACCAAAAATAACATAATCTTTTATGTCAGAAAAATGTTGAACTTTAAAATTTTAATACAAGGTCTTTTATTCTAAATGCCTATTTTAGTGAGAAAAATTTTAAAGTTTGGTATAAATTAAAACTCAAGAATGCATGACTTAAATTGATTTAAACAAGGAAATCTTTTAATTTCTTTTTATTTTCCCATCATATTAATAATACCTATTTTAGTCAAAATTTTGCTTAACCGAAATTCTTTTCTCATTAGTCTTCGAAAAAATATATATATTTAGTTTTTATTAAAGATAACTAGTTAACCAATTATTATTATTATTATTATTATTATTATTATTATTATTATATATTGAAGAAATTGAGAAGAGAAAATAACTGTATATTCTCTGTGTATTGAAACTGTACAAGATATGGCCTATTTATAGGCGAATAGGGATAAACAATAGGAAGATATAATAGAAT
>JAOTRH010154846.1:0-13112 GCA_034768845.1 Heliamphora exappendiculata | reverse complement strand
AATTAAAACTTCTTATGACAATATAGCACATAAATTTATATACCATAAAAGTTGAAAGAATAAATCTATATATAGAACCCAACTCTTATAATTATCTTCTTGGCAGTGATCCACATAACCTTTAAAAAGTTAGATCACTACATGTTGGATCTAGGAACCCAAGAGGGGGTGAATTGGGTCCTTTAAAAAGTAGCAATTTTAAAAAAAAATTTAAAAATCTTTTAATATTGTAATAAAGCAAGATATGCAATTATATAATCAATGCAAATATTAAAAGATGAGGGATAGAGAAATAGAACCAGCCACCAGCGATTTATAGTGGTTCGGCCTTATCCTAGCCTACGTCAACTCCTCAAGATCTCCTTTGAGTATTTTCACTATTCATAATACTTTCAGGCGTATTCTAAGCCTTTACAAGTTTCAAGATTCCACTTGCACTATCTGAATGTTTACGGGCACATTCACAAGCCGGTTACAGTTTCAAGAAGATCCTATGAAAATAAGCCACTGTTTTCTTCTAATCTCTCTTCAACTCTTCTTTGATGAGTTTGACTCACTCACTCAAAGGCTAAACGGTGACTTACCATTGATTACAATAAATGAGATTTAATAAATGAAAAACAATCACTCTCTTTACAATAAATGAAAGTGTAAAGAGAGATGAGGAACAAGAACAGAAGTTGCAGCAATAAATATGAGCTTGATGATTTCTGAGATAGATTTGAGCAATAGATCAGTAAATGCAAGTCTCCCTATTTTTTAAATGCTGAGAAGTAACTTCTTATATAAGTTCTTGTGAGTTCTTGACCGTTTGAGGTAGGTAGAGGCAATAAATTCCAAAAATTCAACCGTTGAGATCTGCCGTATTTTGAATTTCTATCTTTAGGGTCGACACAAATATCTTTGGTGTCGACACAAAGTGTCTAGAGCAAGATTCTTTAAGTGGTTGGGTCGACACGAAACTAGTTTGTGTTGACACTTCGGCACTTTTTGTGTTGACACTAACTTTTTGGTACCTGAAGATCAACTTGAAAAACAGTTATGGTGTCAAAACATTTGATCAATTGGTGTTGACATATTTGATAGGCTTCAAGTATATTTTGCCTTAAGTGTTTCACTTAATTTTTAATTAAGATCAACACAAAAAATTCTAATTAAAGAAATTTTAAGTGTTTGAACCTTTTGAAATGAAAATAATTTCTTTTTGGCTAAGGTGTCAACTTTGATTGTTTAAAATGTATTAACACTTTCATTTTAAAAATATAAAATATTATCCATTTAAAACCATTTATTCTTAGAAAATAAATTATAAAAATTATCAAAATCAAATTAAAAAACCATTGGACTAACACTACCTAATCAAACAACCAAACAAAGTCTAAAACCAATATGTTATTGAAAAAAGTCTAAGAGCAAAAGAAAACCCCATGAAATTGATGCTAAAATGGGTTTGTGTAATAAAATTCAAAATAACCTACAATTGAAATAGATAACAATTAACAAACTGGACCATTTACAGATAACCATGCAAGCATTCACAGCCGACTGAAAAAAATTTTATTATAACAAAAAATTACCAGAGATAATGTTTATAGCATGAGAAGACATAAATTGATTAATTTAGTATGAGAAAATAATAGAAACCATATCATTCATCATTTTCTGACTCTAAAATCAACACTTCTGTTGCTAAGCCTTCAATCCTACCATTAGCTTGCTTTTGTACTTGTGTTGTCGAGCCTTGAAGCACGCCATTGGCTTGTCTCTGCACTGAGCGAAATACATTGCTTGTCATTTGGTTTGCTGATTCAAGGTGGGTCCAAAAAGCAAAGAACTTAGAATCATGAAAAAATATATATAAAAATAAAACTACCACGGGTTCACACCATTATAGCACTCAATTGTATAAAAAGAAACTAAAAAGTAGCTTATTAAATAAAAGTAGCTTATTAGAAAACTCATAGCAATGCTTTAACAAAGAGCAATGGGTCTCACTCTCATTTATTCATAGCTTCGGTCTTATCTTATAAGACCAACATAATCTTACCCCAAGCTAATTCATTTGACACCAACTTAAATCACAAAAAAATATTCATTAAGAGAAACAACCTACTAAAATATTAATTCAATCACTATTTGAAAATGCAATAACATAATGCTCAAAACTTCCTGTGTTGTTCAGTTGTTTGGCAAGAATTTATTAACCGCAATAACGATAGCATGTTTATTATTTTGTTTTGCAAACCTAAAAATATGCAATGGGATTTGGATGTCCAAATGTCAGACAAAAAAAAAAAAATTATGTATTGTTACAAATTTAGTAAAAACATTCAAATCAAAAGAATGTTTTTGTTAAAATTTTGTGAATTTATTAGCCATTGATATTTTCAGGATTTAATTGCCCATTGAATGGTCAATTCAATTGCAATTGAATTCTGCTATTGAATTCTGAAACTCAATGATGGAAGACCTATATATGCTGTCAACCCATTCAGTTTTCAGAGGCAGAAGAGAAGAGAAGAAGAGACAGAAAGAGAACAGAGAAGAAGACAATAGAAGTGAGAAATGAGAGATACAACTCAGATTATATTGCAAGCTGTAAGAAAGAGAAAGACAGACGGAGTACGTTCGTAGCCGATTCTTGGTGGTGTTCCAACGATTGTGTAGCCGTTTTATCCTGGAAGAGTGACGCCGGTGAAAAACCTACAACACCCTCGGTAGGCGGTGAATCATTCTTAAAAAAACTGCATTTGCAGGACTTGATTTACAAATTCTATTCCTGTTATTTCTGTTATTTTATTTTCCTGTAATTTCATATTATTGTAATTGTTGAAAGTTAATAAAGATGTATTTTTTGGATCACCGAACATGTACATATTTTATTTTAGCGTTAGATTATCTCCCAACAAATAAACCATGAAAATATTAAAAATGTACCTCAAGACAGCTATGGTGCAAATTTGCTAATAGTGATTATGAAAAGAATAACTATAAAAGAGAGCATCTGGAACCTTCTCCGAAATAATCTGGTACTTTTTCAATGCATCGCCTCTGGTTAGTAAAGGTTCTAAAATACTACTTCCTAAGCATTCTGTCGCAGGAGTTGAAGGTTATGGATGTGAAAAAGTTCCGGATTCTTTGCAATGAAACGAAGCAAGTGCAAACCAAATAGAATCAGTCTCAAACAACCTATGAACTCATAAAACCAAAATTTCACTTTACTTTTACAATGTTGGAAATTGGTTATAGTCATGAACTCTTTTCCACACATCTTGTTCTAGTCATTTATAATACTCGATGATTATTATATTTCTTGTTTCTCAAATTTAGGTGTTGTGAAACAATATCAATATATGAAATTAGTAACTTATGAATAGAGTGGCAAATGACATTAACACTTTGACCAGTAAAAAACTTAGTGGGCCAATGACTGATTCAAAGTAATATATTAATTTTGGGTTTCTATCTATCTAAAAGAAAAAAATTACTCTGAAATTTGCTTTCCAAACTAAGCTTCACATAGGCAATTGGCATTATTTAATTAATTTCTAATTAGTAAAGCTTCAGATAGGAAATTGACATTATTTAGTTATTTTCTAATTAGTTGGAGGTTAGATATTAGAGTTAATCTGTAAAACACGAACATTAGTAAATTTAACTCCAAAAACATGGGCATTAATGAATGACCTCTCAGTAATTAACAAAATTATCAAAATTTCAACTAAAATAAAAAAAATAAAGAAAACCAAAGTCGTAAGCCACACAAACAGGAAAAGAAACTCAAATAACATCAAGAAAACCTCCCAAGGCTTATACAACATTTTCGTCCACATCAACAAATTGCAAGAAATAAAAAATGAGAACTCAACAAATACATTGTGATTCGGGCTTGGCAGGGCTGCAAAGAAGAAATCAACCTTTTATAAATTAGGTACCAGATAATCTATTTGTCACATTTCTGTTGGTATAACAGATACATCCATTAAACTAACAAATATAAGAATTTTTGAGTAATTTCCTTTTCAAGTTTAGCGAAACAAAGAAAAACTGGTTATGAATAAAATTAGAATAGCTTTCAACTTATTTTTCAGCAAGCAAGCAAATCATACTCACTAATTACATCCACAAACTGGTATAAATACGAAATAGAATCTAACCAAATGAGTAAGATGATCACACTACTCATCAATCAAAAAAATGCTATAGTAAAATGCATTGATCAACTTGAATTTAAGCATGAAAAAGAAATATAAGAAAATGAGGCAAATGATTTCTGATTAAATCACAGTCAAATAATTAGAGTGACAAAATCACGCATAGGAAAATGAGGAAAATGATTTCTGATTAAATTCAGTTAATCATTATATTGGGCTAACTCACTTAAAGGATCAGACTAAGAGAAAAATGTAAAATCGAACTAAAAGTAAAAATCGGACTAAGAAAATAAAACCCTAATCCCTAAAAAATCAACGACAAAAAAAAAAACCGTAAACCCGCAGATCTGGTCGGAGTTGGTTGCGACATAGATAGGCGGTGAAAGAATAAGCAAGACTAAGATCAATGATAGATCTGGTTGGATCTGGATGAAGAGAGAGCAAGAGCGAGCACCGTGAGACCAGCAGTGTGCACGTTGGTGGTGATCCGCGATGTTCGGCGGTAACGGTGAGAGAGATCAAAGAGTGTGAGGCAGAGAGCGACGTGAGAGGAGAGGCCGGACGCCAGAGATGAGAGATTCGCGAGATAGGAAGAGGTGAGGTCGGGTGAGAGGGCACAGTGAGAGAGAGATGACATCAAACAGGATAAAATCTCAGCCATTGAATTGATAGAAGCAACTATGGCCATTGGATCAAATACATAGATGTCACATCAGACATCCTAACTTGTTATATAAATGATTAAGGAAAGCCTAAGAAAATATTTTTGTTCTTATGTTTCCAGAATTTCAAACCAAATCAAAGAGCGTCTACTTTCTACTTCTTGATATTGTTCATCAACTCAGATCAAATGAAAAAAAAAATTTTAAAAGTAGTTTATAAATAAAATAAAATCATATTTTCTCAAAGATCATAAAAATTATAAAGTGATCCAAAAAATAAGCACTTTAACACCAAAAAATATCATCCAACAACTTTATTATAATCTAACACACAGTACATAACAGTTCCAAAAACATCATTTAGGCCACTCCCCAACTATATCAAGACCATTAAAAAAATAATACTATCAGCAACCTTATTGCAATACTAACATGAGCAAGTCAAATATTAATGTTGCAGAAATACAGCACAACTCCATGACAAATATTGGATCTTTTTGTTATGGCAAGATGGTCAAAAATGACAAATCTCGAAGGCAATGACGCATTAAGCTCTTGTATGGTTGAGGTGACATTATTGTCTCGATTGAACAACGGCAACGGTGATCACTTGAGATTACTTGTGCATTTTAATAATTTTTCTAAAATCTTATATTCTTATAAATAACTCAGGTTAAAAAATAGTAAGTAAATTGCTATGACAAAACTGTTTCCCATCACTCTAAGTTTCTAGAAATAACTTGTGGTTAAAAGTACTCTTAATAATTTTTTTTTAGAACACTCATGCAATTCAACACTTTATCGTGCTTATCAGCTCAATAAACCCCACAGACACAGTCCTAAAACATAATTTTTAATTGATTTTTTGCTGCAAAAACCTATATTTGACATTTGACAATTTTTTATCCAAAAATATATATTTTTAACCTACAAGCTGGATGACTTTTTTTGAGTAATTACAAACTGAATAGCAATAGCATGTATTGAGAAAATTCGACTTTTTTAGAGATTCTCCAAATCATTGCAAAAAATGCAACAAAAAATGGTGTCAATAAAACTGCAAGGTGCCAATGAAACTGCCAGGTTACTCAATGGAATTTGTATGACCAACAATCAATTAATCTGTTGTATGGTGTCCTCACCAATACAGTTTCTCAAGCAAAAAGAAAAAATAAACCTTAAAATGCAAAATCAAAATAAAAATACTCAACGAAATCAAAATAAGTAGAAGAAATCAAAATAACCATACAAATCACTTTCGATGCTAACTCAAGCTTCATTCAGTTAATTCAATTCTATTAACCCAAGCAATGTCTCAAACCATTATCTATAAATTAAACATATTAACCCAAGCATCTTTTAAACTAACTATAGCTCAATATACCAGCAGAATTGATCTAGGCAGCAAATAAAATTATGCCTGTTTTTTTCTTCAAGGTTTCTCTAAGCAAGGGCATAAATCACCCTATTTCTACCTTTTTCCCTTTAGTGATTAGGTTAATGGCTTTATTCTATGCAACCATATTTGCCATTTTGAATTTATGTAAATTGCATAATTAAAATGAGTTTTACTATCAAAAAAATTCAAATGATATGGGTTAAACATTAATATCGTGAATACCCATCATCTAGACCTTTTTCTTCAAATTATGAACAAACAGAAAAGTACTATAAGCTTTTTCATTGATCTTAATCAGACTTTTTTTATTAAAACGAAAAGGGAGAGAGAAACCTAGAACAAAAACCCACAATAAAAATAAATTTGAACAACAACCCACAAGAACAACAGATTTGTTTTTTTGAATTTTCCTAGGATTTCTCCAAAGCCAAATGAAGCCACACGATTCAAATAAAAAATAAAAGTACAATCAATCTAAGAATTAATGTCCAATTCCCCTCTCTCATTTTCTCAACAACCAAAATCTTAACTCCAACATTGTTTTGAGCCAAAAAAATGTATATATTAAAGTACATAAAATCAAATGCATATTCTCACAGAGGTGTTAGAAAACAGTAAGATTGTATGCAAAATCTAGTTCTTACGTCCAAGATTCAAGATTCAACAAATTGAATCAAAATCCAGTTCTTCTTCTCCCTGCCTACCTTTCCAAATCCCTTCACAAAAATCCTAAGAGAAAAAATTAGGAGTAAACTGTTGGAATATTAGATTTAGATTGATTAGAATATTAGATTGATTAGATTGATTTTATTCTGATTTGATTTTATTCTATTATATCTTCTTATTGTTTATCCCTATTCGCCTATAAATAGGCCATATCTTGTACAGTTTCAATAGACAGAAAATATAGAGTTATTTTCTCTTCTCAATTTCTTCTATACTGTGTGCCAGAAATGTCCATCAAATTATGAAAGTTGAATACATTTATAACTGGTGCACATTTAAAAATACGTTTTTATTCCTTTATAATAATTTAGATATGAATACTTTTATATTCACTTACAATTTATATGGTAGGATATCTTATGCACAGTCATGAATCTGTTTTTATTTCTAATTTATTATAATCATATTCCTAAATAAATAGTTTGATATTGTGAATGTGGCTCAATCGAAATCATATGAATTACACAAATTAGCATATTAACATATTGTCGTATTTTCATTATTAGCATATCAACATATTCTTATATTAACATATTACACACACCTTATCATCTCGTATGCAAATGTAGTACTCTTTTTTTCTGTAAATAAATTCTCATTTTCAATAACAAAATTAGTTGTAGAAAATGATAACGTTATTCGAAATAAAAATTTATTTACAAGAAATAAGAATACTGCCTTTGCATACGAAATAGTGAGGGGGTATATAATATGCTAATATGTGGATATGTTAATATGTTGATATGCTAATATGTTTTTTTGTGTAATGTATATGGTTTCGGTTAAGTCTGGTTTACAATATCAAACTATTTATTTAAGAATATGATTACCATAAATTGAAAATGCAAATAGATTCTTGACTGTGCATAAGATATCCTGCCATACAAATTGTGAAAAAATATAAAAATATCCACGTCTAAATCATTATAAAAGAATAAAAGCATATCCTTAAATTGCACTAACTATAAATATATTCAATTTTTATAATATTTTGAAGGTATAAATGTCCCAAAAAAAGTAATAAATATTTAAAATAGAACCTCATAGGATAACAGTTTACTACATAAAATTTATCATAAAATAAATCACTAAAATAGAACTCTAGAGTAATTAATCCTAATTATATTTATACATAAATAACAATTAATTTAGCACATGCAAAGCACGTGCCAAACAGTTGTATACATAAATAAATAAATAAAAGTCAAATTTTCGCCAGTGGAGAATATTAGCACCCACAGTTCTTTCTTTATCTTTTTTTTTACTTCCTAGTTTCGATTCTTGAAGTGCAAGTAATGTAGTTCCCATTTGGGATAAATTTTGGAATCATTTTATGTTTTTTTTTAAATATACTTTTTTATTTTTTGACTAATATTTTTATTTTTTCGGATCCCAAAATGAGAGAAATAAAAAGAATAAAAAAAATGATTAGAATATTAAAGACAAAAAATAAGTAATATAAAATCTGGTTTATTGGTTTTTTTAGCCTTTTCAATTTTTTTTTGTTTTAGTAAAAAATTTTACTTTTTTGACTCATTTTAATAAGAGGAAACAAAAAAAAATATAATAGCTTGACTAAATGGTAAAAATATAACTAATATAAAAATTAAAAAAAAAGTAGATATTATTCCAAATGTGTCAATCCAAAAAGAAAACAATAATTTCAAATGAAAACAAAATTAACTAATTAACCAAATTGACTAATGTTTTCAATAAATTGTTATTAAAGAGAAAGATAAAGTGGTTACAAAAGGAGAGTTGACACAATCCAGGCCTCCTGATTTGAGAAAGAGGGCCTTAGATTCCTTCATTTTTAAAGTTGAGGTCCCAAATTCAACAAATTCAAAACTTATGCTACTCAAACAATAACTAGAAAAATGACAAAAATAGTAATAAAAAATCTTGATAGACCATAATAAATGGCTCAAATTGTTATTGTTATAACGAATTACGTAAAATCTATAATAAAAAAGAATACAAATATATAAAAAATAAAAAACGAATTAAGAACAAATACACACGAGACTGGTACAATGAATTTTTTACTACGGTGTTGATATTATTTCACTAATGACGCTGAACAGTAGTAAGAGTTACATCTTACGTACGCTCCAATATATACAATGGTGAAAAGTGCCTGAAAATAGAAAAAATAAAATACAAAAAAATATAGAAATTAACACCTTTATATTAGGCACAAGCGTGGATAACTCGCTTTCTTTACGGTGTTCAAATCATTTGCGGTTGGCAAAGCATGAGACTGGTACAATAGATTTTTTCTTTATTTAGCCTCTCCTAAGATACAACAGCTCAACAGATAATATATAGTTAAATATATTATGTACAAGTTGTAGAGCCCAAAATTTCATCCAAAAAAATAATATTTTTCTTTAAATTTCTTTAATATGTAGAAAATATGTAGATTCTTGGCTAAGTGATGGATTATTGCTAGATAGACCACTATATATGGGGAAAGATGGCCTACTCGAATTAATGATAAATAATGATGGTTTCATGATTTTTAGAAGTTATTATTAATAGGTACATGAATAGGATAGGTACATAAACTCATACATTTGTTTTTTGATTTTTTTTACATATGGGAACTTGAATCAAGTCCAAATACATAGATTTTTAATATTTTCTTATTTAATTAATATTAAAAATGCACCGACAATCCCCACTCATTTTTAATATTAAGTCGAAAAAGAAATATCACGCAAAATTAAAAGAGACTATTATGCATTATGAATGTGTGTTATGCATTGAACATTTACTAGTGAAGCTGTAAGATGCATATTTTCTTATTTAATTAATATTAAAAATGCACCAACAATTCCCAACTCATTTTTAATGTCAAGTCAAAAGAGAAATATTGGGCAAAAAAGTGATTATTACGCATCATGAAAGTGTGCTCTGTATTGAGCATTTACTAATGAAACTGTAACCTTTACTCCAATCCCAATAGTGTGCTTAGCAATGAAATATGATTGCTTAAGGGAAATAAAGACTCACCATCCGCATGCACATAATAATCCAGGTGTTGACATAAGCTTTCATAGCTAGCTAGCACGTTATGACCTTGTACTTACCCTAGTTGACCCTAGTTTTCATGAATATATTTGAGAATAAGCCCAAATCTCATAGAAAGTGGCCCCATGTCTATGCTCACATAGGTAAAATTTGTCGAAGAGTATTCTTATAACTCTATAACACCTCACTCATACGAGCTACAGAATTTTTTTAGGAGTTTTAAAACTCAACCTTCCAACGTTACATGAAAAATGCACTTACATCATAGGGATTAACAAATAACTAAATAAATTTTGTGCAACGACCACCATATAATTCATTCGTTCAATTGAACCAGGTTACAAGATCTCTAGTTCCCAAGTTGGGTATCCTCATACTTAGTTCATGAAATATAGGCTTCAGTCCCATCCCCCTTAATGTATTCCAAACCCTATCTCTTGTCAAGGTCGTTAATGAATCTCTAAGATTTTCACAAGATTTAACATAATTCACATTTATGATGCCACTACTAAAATATGATCTCACATAACTGTGTTTTCTTCTTGTAAAGTTAGATTTATCATTACACTAACGGTTATTCACCCAACCAATTGCAGCAATGCTATCATAATGACTTAAGACGGGAAAAATTGATTCTTCCTAAAGTAGAATTTTATTTAATATATTTTTTAACTATAGGGTTGCTAAGGTAATAAACTCAGTCTCCATTGTAAAATAAGCAATGATAGTTTATTTTTTAGATTTTTAACATATAACATCACTGCCCAAAGTAAAAATATAACATGTGGTAAAGAGAATCATTTGACAAAGTATTTTAATCAGTATCATTATACCCCTTTGTAAATGTTATTGGCAATTCTCGAGTGCTTAACAAAACCGTCAGAGTCTGTATTTGAGTCCTTTTCTCTTTAAGATGTGTAGCTTTTGTTTTAAGCTAGTTTTAGTGTTAGAACTGTTCCGGTAACCCGAATGTCCTGTCACTCTCCATTGTATACATTGTTGCTTTTTTTTTATTTCTTGTGTTTGGCCCCTTCCAGAAGTGGGCACTCGTTTGTGGCTCACAAGGCGCTTGAGTGTTGGGCTTGTGAGCCTTCATTTTTTTCTAGAGCACTCACCAAGGTAGGAATATCCTACTACTCTATTTTTCTTCTCTATGAGCACCTCTCAAACAGCCTCTAACAAGATTAAAGAAGCAGAAACAAAATCTAGAACTGAAAAAAACTAATGAAGAATCAAAATTAAGAACTAGTTACAAATTGGTAGTATAGAATTTTGGTTTGTTCTTTGTTCTTCTTATAGTTTGAATAGAATATTAAAAGCATGATTTAAGCCTCTAGAATATTCTGTTTTTGTACTGTGTTGAAGTGTATTGACCTATAGTTTAATTTAAGAAAGAAATGAAACAAGTTTATTAAAGAAAAAGCCATTATTTTATTCGTACCCGATTTTATAGTCAAACCAAATGGTTCTTAAATCAAAACCTATTTTTACTAGAGATTCATGGAGATGTTTTTAACATGTGTGAATTTTGGTAGGACCGAAAAATATATTTTAGTCTTCCAAACAAAGCTTGTACTGTATTGTGTCAAAGTTAACAGAAAACAGTCCACTTTGTCGATTTTTAGAAAAATCTAGAAGAATCCCCCTAGGTTGATCTTTATCTATAGAGATATATTTTTGAGTTATCTTTTATTTAAAATTTATTTTAAGTGGTTTGCCTATATGATTTTTCGTAAAAGTTGTTTTTCCCAAACAGTATCATTTTTGAACAGTTTTTGTTCAACGATTTTTATCCCTTATTTAATGCTTCCCAAAACTTAATTTTCTTCATAAAAAAGTTTTCTAACATATATATATCTTCTCAAATTTCGTGACAAATTACTGAGATTTGATATTTTTAAAATATTTTAATATGTGACGATATGAATTTAGATTTTCAGTTTAATTAGATAAGTGATGATTGGTGAGTATTCTACTTATGTTTTACCTTTTACTTGTTAGGCATGCGATTTTCTTGAGAGATTATAACGTATTAAGCATAATAAAGAAATGTTGGTTATCTCTTGATGTAAGTATGCTGGTTTTGCTATGTTTATGTATGGAAACTAAACGTTGAACTTCGAACAAAATATTTCGTTTGAAAGAACTAGGTTTTGACACGGGTTGGAGTATGAGTGGTGGGGTCAATGTTTGAAGGAGGGTCTATGTACATCTTGAGTCATACTATGTCGTCAGCTATGCTTTGTCCAAATTTGCCGGAGTCACAATCTGCATACACTTAGTATGGCCAGGAACAAGATCTACGATAAATCGCTCAATGTCTTTAGTCGAACACAAGTAGTATGGTCCATGAGCGTGTGGATACGACATGCAAAATGGTTGGGAACATAGTGGAAGGGAACGTAATGGTACCGTATAGGTGAGTGCCTGTTGTGAAAACGTGACAGTGTGGTATGAGACGGGTTCTCTTGGTGAGACCGAGGAAATAGTTTCTTTGAACAATGATAGGACAACTTCTGTGAATTGCATGTTTGTATTGTAACTATTCTCCACCATATATGTATGCATGTGTTGTTTTGAGTATTTGTGATAAGGGTGGAATAGTATAGTGTTAGTTGTTCCTATTGGACGTTGCAGCTCATGGCATCTTATGTCAAGTGAAGAAGAGTTTGAAGAAGCAGCATCGGAGGATGAACTATGGCTAACCACGAGTGCTGGACCTTCTGTTTGAAGTTTGGAAGAGTTTTGTTTTGAAGTTTGAATATAATAATTTTTAAGTTATTGGTTTTATTTCGAAACTCTTGGGATGTAATATTTAAAAATGCAGTTGGATGTATGTTTAAAGTTTTATTAGATTATTTCGTTGAATCAATATAAATATTATTTTTTTCAATAAAACAATCATTCGCTATTTTCTCAGAAATAATTATGGATATAAAGTTCTTTTGTGACATAAGATGTGCTCGAAAATTAGGGCATAACACAAGCAAAAATTAGGGTTTATTTGGATGAGTTGGGAAAATGAGATAAGTTGAGATGATAGGTGTAAGGCATTGTTTGACTTTTGCATTTTATAATTTTAATTAAAAACAAGTCTAATTTAGCATAAACTCCTAGGTCGCCAAGTATACATGTTAT